>JAWLRI010000618.1:3660183-3678401 GCA_034781795.1 Crypturellus tataupa
ATGATACCCTGTGCAATAATTTACATTTTGCTCCCTTAGTGTCTGCTTCCGTGCTAGAGCACATAAAAGCATTTTGTTTATAACTCATGCTGTTAAACTTCACAATATTCCATGTCTTCTACAGAGACCTCTAAAGTTTCCCACATGACAGGGGGAATTATACAATATCGACTTATTCAGCTGGCACTACTCCTGTATTGAAAACGTTTGTTTTAAAATCGTGACTCGCAATAATTTATAGCTCTTCTTGAATGTCCTATGAACTCGTCTTCTATTTTTACTGCTGCCAAACATTATCCAGATGGTTTTAGGGATAATGATCTCCTTAATGATATTCCATAATGATCCCCAATTTGCACTATGTGAGAAACATGTTTTGACCATCTTACTTGATCAAATTACGAAATTAGCTCCCTAAATATAACGTTTGGCCATACCCAAAATATCCTTCATAAATGCAGACATGAAATAAATTAACAATATACAAGGTAGTCATAAAAAAAGGGTAAGGAAAGAGGAAATTATTCCTTCACCATCACTCCACTGTCTGACTTGATGAGACTTCTCCATAAGCTGGTCTTGGTCTATCCAAACGATTGTGTTGGATGGATGGATGTATATGTATCTATGCAACAAAGAGGGAATCAGTGGGTCCTTCTAAGAGCATCTGATGTCCAGCAGCTGCCAGGAATGCATTTTGGTCACCTGGCCAGAGAGTCCTTACAGACAGAGACTTTCCCTTTCCCTCCTGCTCTTCACTTGCACACCATATACATTTCAGTGGAGGAGAGCAGGCTTTGCATACGAGCATGAGCATTACAATCCACCTACCTTGCTGCCCACAGAGAGGTTTTGCAAGTTTACAGTTACAGCTCAGATTACCACTAAATAGTATCATGACTTCTATTTTTTAAGTCCATCCAAACTGAGAATAATCTTGGTGAGGGCAAGAAGTTAGGCCTGTGATATCTTTGTATTGCCCAAAGCAATATTCATTTCATTACTCAAATTGCTCTAACTAAATCATCTTAATTTTAAACATTTTGGTTAGATTAACTAACGATTTAAAGTTGATGACACAGTTTGAAATTTT
The DNA here is from genome assembly GCA_034781795.1 of Crypturellus tataupa. Taxonomy (NCBI): domain Eukaryota; kingdom Metazoa; phylum Chordata; class Aves; order Tinamiformes; family Tinamidae; genus Crypturellus; species Crypturellus tataupa. The sequence goes on from JAWLRI010000618.1 coordinate 3,661,277, forward strand.
GTTTCTTGCCTAAAATTATTTTAAATTATCTTTTTCCAAAACATAGAAAAATATAAATTCATGTAAGCCTGTATTTTTAAGAGTACACATAGTCTTTAGAATACCATTAGCAACAAACCTACAATTCAGAAGTTTTGTATCCTGTAATGTCAGAAAAGTTTTAAGTCTGCACGTCCATGTTCTGGAATATGCCCTCCATGGAGATAGTAAACTACCACAGAGGTCACTAGCAGTAGATCAGTAGCTAAGTGGGCTTCAATTTTAAAAAAATATTTTGGACCTTAATACTCGGAGAGTACTGACCAGAATGTCAGTTAACTGCTGATCAATGTATAGGATAAGAAATTTTCTTTTTTATCATTTGTTGTGTTGTAAACAGATGCATGAATTGAATACATTAATAAAAAAAAAAAACTCCACAGCTTTTAGGTGTTTTTAAAGCTAATGAAAATTGCAAAATGCTCAAGTTGCTCTTGAACTAGGACATATCAAACTATGAATCATCTTCTCTCCAGGAGAGAAGATCCTGGGGGGCTTTCACAACCCACAGAAACTGCTAGGGCCTAGCTGCACCAGTGCTGCTTCCCTGGCATTCAGCTCTTCCACTGCGACAGTTACAAATGGGCACCTTCCACCAATGCCACCCCACGCTCTCCAGCCTTAGTGAATCAATCTCAGCTGCTTCTTTATTCCTGCAGAAAAGATATGATGCCTGTTGTATCTCCCACATCACCAATATTACATCACTGTGGGAGTTTCAGTTCTTTTTCTCTTATAAAGTTTAGCACATCTATGTACACTGCTCGATCATGTAGCATCTGTTTTTCTCCCCCCCAAACTTAAAAGGCTACAACAGCGTAACTAAATAGGCTGTTGGATGAGCCTTCTCAAGCATTACAAAAGTGCTATAAAATGTCCTCCAATTGTAACAGCAACCCCCAGGCCCACACTGGATTTGAGCAGGAAGACCCTTCCGAAAGACCTTATCAGTAGAAAGCTCTTAATGGGAGAGAGCCTGCAGCAGCAGAGCTGAGCACCGCTTCCTTGTCAGCAGAGATTACAACATGTCATCAAGCACAAGAGAAGCTACTTGGCAATGCACCGTTACCACTTTGCTTTTCCCCCTTTTGCTTTGCTTCTCTCAATGACATCAGACTTTTCTTTCGAATTGTACAGATTATAATAGCGCTTTAATTTAAAATATAGTCTAAATTCTGAAAGGTCATGGGTTGGTCAAAGACAAGGGGCATACCTCATCTGTGCTTAGTATTATCATTGCATTTTTATTGGCAAAATATGGAACGGATGAGTTTCCTTCCAGCGTTAGCTATTTCCAGTGGAATCATTGCCTCACTAAGCAGTTTGGCTGGCCCAGAGCCCTTCCACACTCACAACTGTCCCCAGCATGAAGTCCAGCCCAGGGGGAAGCTTCTCTCCTGACAGGTAAGTATAGGAGAAAGGACTGGTTCAGGACCAGTCTTCTATTCTCATGCCAAACAGTGTGAACCCTGGAGTCACACTCGGGATTCATGCTAGAGGAACAGAGAACAAAACCCATGTGGCCACAGACACTTCTGAAGTGGGTGGCAGAAAGAAAGTGGCAAGTTCCTTCATGAGTAATGAGCACCAAAAGCCGCCTGCATCAATTCCAATGTTTTCATCTCTTTATGGGAACAGCAGCCCAGTCCTTGGACTTTGAAACACCTGAGATGAAGGGGGGAAAGCTGGAAAGCACACCCAATACCCCGAATTACAGCAAGGGCCAAGAGACAGCTGATAAGAGGCAGAAATCCTTTGCTGACCTCCAAATCTGACAATGTAAGGGGATCCTGAAATGTTTCTGCCGGTATTCCTCCCGGCTTGATTCCTGAGCAAGGGCCATCCCAGCCGGAGTGGTGCAAAGGGGACAAGCTATTACAAACCAAATAGGTGGCAGGGCGGGCAAAGTAATGAGTTGTCAAAAGGGAATGACTGCATTGCCCTTGTGCTGACTCTGCCTTTAATGATAGGAAGCAGCAGTTAACTGAGCTTTTAGCATATTACTTTCTACTGTGTAAGGATTTTTTTTTAGGGGATTTATGTGCAGGAAAACAAGTATTTTCTGCCCGCAAAAGCTAAGCCTGAGAAAGGCCATAGCCCTATAAAGCAATTTTGTTCCAGGAAAAGATATCTTTTTTTCAGATTTTCTTTCCGATATATTAAAAATACATTTATGAACAAAATGTCTTCCTTTTTAGCTAGATATTGCTGAACTCCTCCTAATAGTGTTGCCATGTGTCCAACTTGCAAACTAGCTTTGCAGCTAGAGCCAGCTGAATGCCAAGTGTACAGAACCTCCCAGGCACATTTTAGCAGCTAGTGGTTTTCTACACGGGGAGGCAGACATATTCATAGCCTCACACTGAATCCTTTTGGTTTATGCCACAAAACAGTCATTAAACAACATGGGTAGCAAAGCAGCACACTTTCTCACTTTCTTCTACCACATTACCTAACCTTTCCCAGAAGGTCACATTAGAAAGTCAACCACACTTATAAAGCACCCTCTACAAAGAAGAAATGCACATGCCCAAGAGCTAGTGAGTCACCAAAACACCAGGTCAGTAGCCACAAGAGCCAGTGCTCCCAACGCAGTACTGAGTGAGGTTTGTGATGGCTTGAGAGCAGACAGCTCCTCTACCTTCTGTTCTTACCCTGGCTCCTTCTGTTCTCATCACAGTGGCCATGCAGGCAAGTTAGGCTGGATACACAGACACATTCTCATCCCGGAGGTGGTACAAAATCTCCTGACCTTGGGGAGACTTTGAGCAGCGATTTGTAGAACCGCAAAGAACCTGTAGAACCTGCAGAGCTTAAATTCTGAAGGGAGACTGCAGGGTAACCTATAGACTGTAGGGTACGCTACAAGTCTGCAGCATACACAACTACCTAAAGACAAAATGAAGATTTACGTTTTGCTCCCCAAGAATTTGTACGATTTTCAATCATCTTTCCTCTAGGTAAATTTCTGTCAAACAGGCAAATTCTATGTGCGTGTAAATTACCAGGAGATTAAGAACACAGGATCACAGAGCTCATCCTGTGGCCAGGGTGAAACTGGTGCCACTGTGTGAAACGCTCCTGCACTCGGGCCCCATAAATCACCGCTGACAAGCGGCCTGTGGCCAGCACCGCGGCAGCAGTTAATGGACACGGCCCTTTTTGAGAGGTGCGTGAGCTCGTGTGCCTAACAGGCCTCAATTTGTAGCATGCTGCAAGGCACAGAGATGAGATCTGCTCATCAGAGCCCTCCCTCCTTGATACAGCAGCTCGCTTGGTAATAAAATCTGCCCTGCAATTATCTGGCTGCTAGAAACCTTATGATGGAGAGAGGGGAAGGTCGGAATGATGTTTATTTAGGTCTTTTGCACATTGCTATGCCAACGAACTTAATTTGTCATGCCAAATGTAACTCAAGCCATACAAACAATATGTGATTTGTTATGATCTCCATGTTAGTGAAATCAGACCTAAAAAATCAGGGAATCTTCTGTGTTCTGGGAGTAGTCTGTGGCACAATCAGCAGAACAGAAAAAAGACTGTAATCATGTAAAGCTTAGCTGTTTAGATTTGCAACCACAAGTAGGAATTGGATCTTTTCTTCCTTTCTCTACATGCCTCTGGCTTTAATGTACCTTTAACTTCCTGGTCAAACAAACTTTACAGGATAAGGTTTATAATCCTTATCTCTAAGTTTAGCATACATTATGCTTCCACTCATGTTTTTATTTGACGAACGTTTACCTGTTCCAATGAAAATGTAGTGTTGGTGATTTTGGTGTTTTCCTAAACTTTCAGAAAGTTGCACCTTTACCAAGCATACTCAATGTTAAACACATTTACCCTTGTGATCAGCTACACAGAGTTCCTAAGTAACCTGCAGAACTTAAACCAATGCATACCACCTATTTTCAAAACAGTAACGCAGTTTTTACCTGCTGCAAGATATGCAGCAAAGCAGGAGGTCACCAAAGGAGGATGACTATTCCCACGTCAAGCTTAGGTTCTTTCTTTGCACGTATGTGAAATGGGACTTAAACAAAAGAAAACCTCCCAGCAGAAGGGGAAGACACCTGCCATTTAAAATTCTTTTCTTTTGCTGAATCAGGCTAATGGTATGTCCTAAAGCACACTCATAAACTGCTAATGATGCCTCATATCCTTTTGGATGGCTGCAGATTTATTATGCAGCTTCCACTACCAGGCGTTTTTAAGTGGTTATTACTCATTAGGCACTTAACTCACACTGAAATCTACAGGTTTTAGACACCTGAACTCCTTGGTGGATTATAGCTCAGTTAATCACTGCTCAGTAACTATGCTGAGTGAGTGAGAAAAAGAAATAAAGCCTCCAATGAGAAATCAGACAGCAGTTACCAAAGTTAAGTCTTAATGTAAATGTAGACAGAACCTGAGTGTATTGAGCTGTTAGCCCTTTCAGGCACAAAAGGAGGGGAAAGAGGGCAAGCTGGACTCTAATGATGGCCTTCTGGCACCCACTACCTTCCCCTTTGCCTCGGTGCCTGCATTCTCCTCCTGGCTGCATCCATCTCTGCAGCACGAGTTGTGGCTGCCTTGTTACCTTAAGCAATATTTGCTGCATCTTGCTACAGCTTTTTTTCCTAATGTCTAGATCCCAATAACTAAGCTGTGGGAACCAGATTTCATCAAGTAGTTGACAATTTTATTACTGTAAATAGAAGGAAATGTTCCAGAGATGCTAGTCAGAAGCTGGAGAACCTGAAAGCAGAACAATCCAGCATAAACAACCCCTATGCAGTGCATATTATCTTTTCCTTTCTCAGGGGGCTTTTTTAATGTTGTTGTTTGAGATAATTTTCTTGTGCTAGTACACTTTCATGGAAGAGGGAGGGGAAGAAAGGGTGCATGGCTTTCCATGTGCTCTATTTAACTTACATTATAGCTCCTCTATTTTGTTTATTCAGAAAGGATTGGTAAATATTTCTAAGCTTTTCTTTCTGAAAAAAAAATAGAACTTATTTTTACTAACTAACTTTTATCAGTGAAAACTGTTGACAGATCATTTCAATCTTCCTTCCAAGAACTGAACACTCAAACCCCAAAGTATTTCAAAATGGAAATGACATTATTTTTTCTGAGAAGCTCGATTTTCTCTACCCATCCATGCCCTACCCAGATACCCTTTTTATCCAGATTAAAAACTCCCCCAGTGTATCTGCTTACCCTAATTATACATTAAGAGAAAAGTGGTATGTTTTTGTTTAGAAGAGGAGTTAATCCTTGACTTGCAAAATGCTGCTGCCTCAGGATCAAAAATACCAGGTATAAAGTTGCATAAAGTCAGGAGGAAGCACTTGATGAAAAAGACACTTGAAGAAGTGCATGTAACACAAATAAAGATGTGTACAAATACACCACACAGTATAAAGTCCCCTCCAATCACAGGTGTACCGTTTGATTTCTTTGCCCCCCTAAAGAAGTTGAAATGAATGGAAATGACTATTTTTTTTTTACCCTGCTCCCACTCTCTAAACTAAGACACCCTCTCTCATCCTTTTTCAAAAGTGAAGAGAATAAAAAGAGAATTTGAGAAATAGCATGGTCTATTCAGAGCTCTGAAAGTTTTAGTCTGGAAAAACCAGTAGCATTTATATTGAACTGGATACTTCTACCTCATGTTACGTATTCCCAGTCACTGATGCTAATGCCAGCACTTTGTGAGTGCCGCATATGTAAACCTAATATCTTTAGAAAAAAAAAAAAAAAAGGTAGTTATAGATAGGAAATGCCTATCTCTAAAGAATGTTTTAAGTCCTTTTTTTATCACAGAAATCATTGGTAGTCCCAAGACACCAAAGAATCACCAAACCAAAAAAAGTTTGTACAGGAAATCCCTCTTTCCATGGAACTCGTGACCGAGAAGGAGGCAGTACCTTCCTCACGTGTCAATCCCAGTTCAGCGTTGAGAGGCAATTAATTGTGTAGCAGGACAGACACGGCTGCTTAAGACCAAATTTTCTTAATAACAAAATTCACTTGCCTCTCGTCTCCCCTATGGCTCTGCAGTTTCCAACGCACAGCTGAGCACATCTGGTGCACAGTTGTGAGAAGCGGGACCTGCAGGTTCTCACTAATGATTTTTATTTGCTTACGCTGGGAGGTAATTGCTGCCCTGGCATGGGAGGGAGCAGCCGAGGCCATGTGAGAGCTGCTCGCTTCGACTGGGCATTTTTGGTTTGCAAATGTCAGGATTTAGAACCAAAGCTCTTAATTCCTTCTTTTTTTCTTTTTCTTTTTTATTTTTTTTTATTTAAGGAAGCCATATAAAACAGGCTTTTGTGTCCTTTAGTGCATCTTGTTGAGCACAAGCCCTTTTAAGCTCTTAAATTCTAACACATTGCTTCAGCTGGATCAGCTGTTAATCAGCTGATTAACTTGCCTGATAAACCCAGACTGATTTTTTTTCTCTATTTTCTGACCACTGTCCAGCATACCTTCATTCCAGTCCACACTTGCCTTTCCAAACATTATAAGAATAGAACTGCTGAAAGTGTCACCTTATCTCAGCATATTGCTGAATAACCAATTGCAGTGAAATGTCAGCTACAGGGAAGTGCTGGCAATGGCTGTCTTTAAAATCAATTATTTTTCCTATTTCATTTCTGTTTCAGGTTTTACGCACACTTAATGCAATGCCCAAAATTCCATCAGACGAATTAATACTAATCAAAGGATGAATTTCTTGTACAAGTAACATTTCTATTAGACTACACCAAGCACTAGCCCAATAAGAATTTGGTTGCTAACTAGTTTCAAATCAATATACAAACATTTAAACTTTTCAGTAGTTTTACATATGGCAAAGTTCAACCATTTTTTTTACTAACAATACTAGTTTCAACTAAACTCTTAAATATTTTCGCGATTAGTGTCTATCCTGCAGGGAAAAACTACAATTCCCCACCTCCACCCTGCCCCCCACAAAAAAGGAATATTTTAGGCAATACGTTACAGCTTTTTTTTTTAATGGAAGTTTATGAAAGATGAAATACAGCTTCCCAGATCCTAATTTATTTCTGTCTCCTGTCTTCTCTGGATGGATTGCAGCTCTCATCTTGAGTGAAGACTTCTGAAAGTCTTTGCCCAGATCTCTTCCTTAGACACTTTTAGGTGATTTTCCAGGGAAATAATCTTTTTTCAGCCTAATTGAATTACAGAGTTCTTCCTAAAGTTAGATCCTGCAGAAATAAAGATCCTTGATAATATTTTTTTTTTGGACAATATGTAAACCTTGTTTACGGTACTAGTAAAAGTAAACAGTTTTGCTGTTCCCTGCTTCACAGCATGGATCTTGTTCTGGTCTTCTGGGTGGTAGAAGGAGAGGTACAGTCAGGCCCAGAAATAATAGCATCCTTCATTTTAATTTGTTTTGGTATCCTGTAGAAGTTCCAGCTTTTCACACATGGGAATATTATCATTTCCGGTGGGGCTGCCATGGAGGGTGAAGTATCCTACAAAGCTGGAACTCCTCCACAAAAAGGATGCAACCTTCACAAGTTGAATAGGCTTTCATCCTCTGAAGAAAATGTATTTCACCCATTGTGATAGGCAGAAACTACATTTGAAGCTTAATCACTCAGCAGTCTGAAGAGTCCCATCAAGTCTATCCTGTTTCTCTGCCAGTCGTCTTGCTGCATGGCATTGCTTGTCTAACCTGGAGTAAGAACATGGACACTCATTAATCGCTCTCATCAAGCACTGTGTTTCTTCACAGAAGAATAAACTGTAGTCACATGTGAACACCAGCTTCCCATAACTAATCAGTGAGAAACCCATCAGTACCACGCCAGTCTGTTCTGAGCCTTTTATCTCCATTCCATCTCTGGAATGTTCCCTACTCTCATCTCCTATTTCCAGACTGCGTCAGAATTACACTTGGATTATTTGTTTCTTTAAAGACTTCAATATGCTGATCTTCATTAGAAATCTATCTCCATAAGCTAAGTGAAGCACGTTTGACTCTACATTTGTCTTCCAGATGCATGGCATATTACTGTACTTAGAAAACTGTCTGTTGAGAAAGATCTCACACATCCAGCCATTAACAAGAAAAGTATGAGACTGATCAGCAAATAAGGTATCTCTACACAAACTCAACAAATACAGGAAATAAAAACACAAGAACTACTACCTCCACACAAGAATCAGAATCATTCTGAATAACAAAAAATAAATAAATGCCAAGCCATTCAAAATGCAATTAATTCTACATTTTCATTTATATATCCAGTTAGAATGAAATTAGAAAAATCCTTTTTTTTTTCCAGTACAGAACTGCACTTAATGAAAATTAGACACATAGAAATGTGCAATTCAAGTATTTTGAACAAAAATTAAATAACTTGTCATCCTGCTATGGATGTCCTAGGATGTCTCCTCCTGAGCCAGTTGTTCATTAAGCACCATCCTTCAAATGCCTACAAGGGACACGGGAAACCTGTTCTCCCTCTGCCTGGAGGAAGGTGTCCTTCACACATCCCTCTGCCACAAGGAGCTACAGAAACTGCTCTGGGGAGAGAGCCTAGGCAGGAAGCTGCCTCGATCATGTTCTTCTTGGCTGTTCAGAACTAGTTGTAGCTACAGCCTTTCTTACAGGTGCTCAGCTCCCGTGTTGGGCTGTTTCACACCCTCCTAAACAGTGCGTTCCAGGAAGCAACTTAGACAACTTCTTCCTAGTTTGCCCACTGCTTCTCCAGTCCTCCACAGGCCTTGGAAATGGTTGCTGCTTCTTTGACTTTGCATGAATATTTTTCACATCAGAAACTGGTTTACCACAGGTCTTTTTTGATGTAAGTCACAGAAATCTCTTTCAATCTTCCCTCCTAGGTCAAGTTTTCCAGACTTCTCGTAATTCTTAGTCTTTTCTTCTAGATTCTCTCCTTCTTTCTCCCTTCACTCCCATCTTTCTAATAGGTAGAGTGCCCAAACTGGACCCAGGAGTTGGCTTTGACTATTTGCAGTGGAGTGGAAAGGTTACACTGACTTCCTCACACATAAAACTGCTCTTCGGATACCTGATTTTGAAGACGTAAAGTATATCATACAAATTAGAGGGAGAGAAACCAAAAGAGAAGATCTGTAAGGTTTAGAAATAATCGAGTGGCAAAGAATTTATATACACCTATTTCTATAGACTAAAGAAAGAAGAGATGAAGAAATAAAACTAGCCCAGGAGCAAATAATGCAATGTTGATAACATTGTTCATGAAAATCATTATGATTACAGTGCAGATTTTTTTAATGCTTTGTACATTGTACATTTTAAAGTGTACATTGTACATTTTTTGAAAAATCAGATATTCCACTGAGTTGAAAAGTTTGAGCATTATTAATTTAGTAAGCCTCATCCATTCAAGAAAACAGTGGAACCTATTAGGTTATCTATAGAGACAGCAAAATGCCATTGAATGTTCTACTGAAATAGTTCAAAATTAGACCTTTTGAAAAGGTCTAATTAGACCTGTTGAATTAGACCTTAGGAAAAAAGAAACTGGTTTGAATCTAATGTCTCAATTTTCAGAAACACATCCCAAAGCCACTCAGCCTCCACAGTTTTTAATGACTTGTTTTATCTGTAGGACAAGTTGTGTTCCCTCTTGGGCATGCGTTTATCCTTCAGAGGATAAGATGCCCTCTCCTTAGCTTGCTATCAGCAGGCACAGTTGGGCTTTCTGTGTGAGTGCTAATGCTGCGGCAGTTGATTTTCCAAGTTCACAGCCTTGCTCGCTTTGCTAGTGTTTGACTGCTCGAGGTCCTTTAGCATCTGCAATTTTGAACTTCCCAAGCTACTTTATCTTGTAGGAAAGCTTTTGTAAACATGTTCACGAGCAGAAAATCTGCTTGATTCCTCTGTTTAGAAGCAATGCAACAGTCAAAAGGTGCGGCAGATGTCCAAAAAAAAAAAAAAAAAAAAAAAATGTAAATGCCAGTAGTTTGTGGGGGGAAAAAAAAAGTCTATGAGTCTATGTTAGAAGGAGAAATACATAGTTTTACAGTTTTGTGGAATTTGCAAAATTTTTTTCATGAACATTTCATCATGAGCATTTAAAGGAAGTACGCTTGTGTTATTTCCTCTATGGGAAAACCTACAGCTCCCTTCTGGAAAAAACTATGAACCTTTTTAAAGAAAGAAAAGCGTTATTTCAGGCAAATATTTGAGGGTGTGGGAGAAACGTGACTTCATCCATCTGTGAGACTTGTCAGTGTTCAAAGTTAACAAAACTGCAAAATGCAAGCTCTCCACTTTCAAATGCATGCCTTGACACCAAACTTGGAAACTGGTCCTACCTCACCCTGTCGCCACTGTGCGCTCTGCAGTAGCCAAGGACAAGAGCAGTAAAACTTTCGGGTCCCATTAAATTGCTTTGGGCACCTCTGTGAGCTCAGACAGCCAGGTAAAGGGAAGAAAAGTTTCAAAAGTAGACATTAATATTCGGCCACCCATAAGGATGGGAGTTTTAGGCCCTTTTAAACAAATCCATTTCAGCCTTTGTAATGACTGGAGAAAAGGAGTTCTGCCCCTAAAGAAAGATGAAGATCACATTGTAAAAAGACAAGAGCCAGAGGCCTACATAAAGTAACTATCCTCAATGCTTCTGTATCTCTCTCTGCAGACCTGGGTATTTAATTTTAATAAAGACAAAGTAGCTTTTAACAACTATGAGGCATACAGCTCTTCCTCCCTGACAGTACTGCTTGTTGAGATTTAACAGGATTGCAGTGAATCCAATCACCAGCCTGTTAACAAGCCCTCCAGCACAGTAACATTGGTTTCTTCACCATCAGTACAAGTAAATTCATACTGACAAAGGAGGCAGCCAACACTAGGCAGCAATGTCTACCTGAAGCTCACTATTACACATCCCCTCGTCTCCACTGCCCCAACCGCACTGCAGCAAGTGAGCGCGCTCTCTGTGACAATTTATTAGTCTGGCTCTGCCACTGCTGTGCTCGGGTTATTTTACTGTAGGGATTTATCTGAGAAAAACTGACCCCTCCAGGGAAAGCAAAGAAGAGCAGAAGGACCCATGACACTAAGTGTACAACACCTTACCCACATCTATGTCCCTGAAAGACAAGGCCAGGGCCAGAGCAGCTCTGTTCCACTTGTACAATAAGCACTCGACTTAATTTTGGCAAGTAGAAATCAGATCAAGAAAGCCAAAGATGTTAACTGGGATTTATGCTCCACTTACGTGCACCCATCTTTGGCAAACTTGTTACTGCCAGCTGTGTACCCTGCACAGAAGGGGAATTGTTGCACACAAGCGGGCTGAGATCCAAGCATCTAGACATCAGACATCAGTTTATTCTGCCACCACTCCTACAGTATGTTTTTAGGATACCAGTCTGCAAGCCTGGCTCTCAACGGAGTCATTTCCCACTAAGTTAGAAGGCTCTCAAGGGAAGCTTTCTTGTGCACAACTGCCCCGTAACATCCAGAACCATAAATAAAATGGGCCTTTGCGTGGTCACAAAACCATGCAAGAGGACACACTGAGGTTTTCTAGGGCCATACAACCATTTAAACCATGTGGAAAGGGAAGGGAAGGACATGAAAATAATTCACCCTAACACAAAGATTATTTAAAAAAGGCAGTGGTTGTGTCACCCCGGCCTCTGGCCTTCTTGGCACCCCCTCACCTGGTGCAGTGGGTGCGAGCGCCCGCTTTGCCCGGGCACCAGCCCTTCCTGGCAACGTGTGCTCGGCAGTAGCTTGAGGTATTTCTTATTAAAACAGCTGAGATGGTATTCGTTCCTCCCAGAATTATGCCACTCAGCTGTTTCTCATTCCACAGCAAATTTTCTAACCACATTTACCTACACCACATGCAGAGCTCATTTTCTCCCACCAACAACAGGAAATTTTAAGAGGAAAATTATGGGGGTGGAAGAAAAGCATTAATACGAAAGAAAGCTTCCTTGTCTAGACTATCATCTTTCAGAGCAGGAACGTGGCCCAGGAGCTGGATGGTGGGAACAGAACTACAAGGCTGCTCTTAGTCTCTGCTATGAGAGACAGGTAAAAGCAGAACACTTGCCCTCACTGTTTCCTGGCATATTGCAGTGGTCCACGCTGTGCAGAACACGTTGTAATTTTGGTTCAAAATACATGCTTATTCCCAGTGTTAGTGGAAGAACAATGAACCACTTTAATTTTTCTCAGGACTATATTTCTGCTGAATTTGATGAGTGCAATATTACAGAATATTCTCCAGATGACACACTTTTCTATGCTTCATATGCTCCAAGTTGTGTATTATGGATTTGCCTTACTGAGCTCTCATATGCTAAATGGCACTTTCAAACCTCTCCCTGTATTTCAGGAGGGTTGAGCATGTGTGACAGAGTAGAAGGAAGGGTTTCAACACAATAACCAGATCATCAGGCAGCCAAAAATATCTGTTTAATTACTTCTAATGATACTGAAATGAAGCTTCAGGGCAGCAAAGATTTACTTGTATGAGTAACTGCACATTTGAACAGGCATACTCAGAGACTGATGAGGTGAAACTGCACTGCTTTGTCAATGTTTGCAAAGTTATGAGTTAAAGACAGTAGTATTTCACATCTGATGTCTCATGCCTATCTCTAGGCCCTTTATTCCCAGTAATATCTTACGAGCTCTGCTGGGAGGGGAAAAACACTTTTCCTTCATTTAATTTGATCTCCAACATCACAGTGCAAAGGAAAAAAAAGGAAAAAAAAAAAAAAGAAATAAAACTGAATAATAGAATAAATGTTATGACAGCACATCAATTTTCCCTCCAAAACATCATAGCAGCAGTTTGATTTGACCACATTAACACTTCTACAGAATACTGACTGCAGAAATGGGACCAATACCACTAGAATCTAAATAAAATTTTATGTAAACAAAAATAAAGTGTCTCCTGTGAAAGTTTTTTTTTTTCCCTTTTCCCTCTCAGGCAAATTTTTTTCTTTAAAAAAATGTATAGGGATGAGTTAGAGATACATCTACCTAGATGTTCCAGGTAACTCCAAAGCTATTGTACCATGTGCATGATACAACATAAAGTGACACACTGCTCAGTGTATCTTTTGTCTTGGCACAAGAGTGATTTCCCTGATGGGCAGCAGGGATGCCTCCAATCTGTATCACAGAGGCGGCTCCTCAGGGCCCACCGCTCCGAGCCCATCCATCTGCTCCCTGTTCTGCCCGTGGCAGCTGATGGGACTTCTACAAGTGGCAGCTGTGTTAGTGGTTAAAATGCCAGGAAGACACTCACACCTCTGGTGAGTGCAAGATTCTTCTTCCAGCAAATAACCTGGAAGCTGTGGGATAGCTAAGTGCTCTAGAGCCAGGGGACCTGTATACGTAAGTACAGAGAAAGCCTGGCCAGCACTCGAGTCCCTACGGAATCCTCCTTTGATTTCCTGAAGTCACGAGGCCAAAGTTTCAGGCTCCGTAAATGAAGGAAGGCCAGAAGCAAGCTTCACAGCTATTGCTATTATGCAGATAATTAAAAATAGGACACCTCAGGAAACAAAATTTCAAGCCAAAAAGACCACGGAAAAGAAAACATCTTATTAACTCTGGTTATGAACACTGTGAAGTTCGTTACTGTTTGAAAAGGTATGATCTCTACAAGTTGTGTCTCTGGAGAGGACAAGTCTGATGGAAAATTATTACTTCCAGATACTTCAGCATAGCTTTTCAAAGCCCTACAGGGATGATATTTAGCAAGATCTACTGAATATTCATGTACCCTTAAATTAACAGCTACTCTGAAATTACTTGGTTCCCTCCACATTTTTATCATAAGGGCTATTGGAAAGAATTAAAACCGAGTTTTTAAGCCAGACAAGCAGATTTTAGGGCATAATGCAATATACCCAGGAAGTCTTTATGGGGATATTAAATTCATATCCTTTGATGAAGTAAATAGGAAGGAAAGGCCTGTCAGTTCAGAAATAGATTGCGTTATGACAAAATGACCTCTCTGTAGTTTCCTGGCTAACGTTCATGAAAAAGCATCTTCCTCTTCTTCAGGTATTAATCCTGAACCCCACAGTGTCATCTGTTCTCACTGAAAAGACAAGTACAGACTTTGATAACAGTGCAGTGTAGCAGGATATCAAATTAAAGCAAAAAAGCTTAGCTCACTTCAGAATACAAGAGAAAGGTGAATTAAATCTTATTTTGCTACTAGGGTAAGTCAAAATGTTCATTGCTTTGATTTTGTGTTTGTTTTTCCCCACAGCATTTGGTTCATCCCTGAACCCCAAAGATATTGTTAGGAACTATGTGAATAACTTAAAGAAAATACACGTTATGCCAAAGCCAGAAATCTCTCCAAAGGCACCAAATGAACAATGATTACATTTTAAAGCACAGAAGCACTACCATAAGGGATGACGTGACTTTTCTATAAATCAGTGTAGGAACAGTTCCCATCATTTTGTTGGGAAACTCTGAAGTCTTATTTTCTTCTCTATTAAATATATTGTCCATAAAATATATTAAGAGATAATATGAGTATTTTCTTCCCCCGTCTCCAAACTATAAAATGGATCTTGGAGAGTTACAGTTTGCTTGTGTGCACTTGCTTGCTCACTTAGCTCCCTTGGGTCTCTCTGTAAAAGTGCCAAGGAATGGTACGTTCTCATTCAGAGTGCTTAAGTTCAAAGTGGTGCAATATGGATTTTGTAACCATTAGCAACACAGTCCACAGATATTTCTGTGACTGTTGTTAATCTTCTTTCTTCAATAGTGCAAGGCACTTTTCTCAGTCTCCTGAGAAGACAGGCCCTACAAGACAAGTGAAAAACAGATAAAAAGCTGCTCTCATCTTCTATAATATTACTCAGCACATATATATCAACACACAACATAAATCTGAAGGCTTCTGCTTCATTTTGTGACAGGAAAATGAGCTTTTAAGACTGAAAATCAATTAACTTCTCTATTACTTGGTCTTCCTCCCTGCAAAGCTTGACTTTCAAATTACATTAATTTAGGAATCATATTAAACAAATGCTGCAGCAGGATTCTATTTCCTTTTACTTAAATTTTGATAAAATTTTCCACCATAGTACTTCATTAGTACTATGTACTAAGAAAAAAATAAAGCAGTGTGGCATAAGTGAAGGCTGGTTTCGTCGTTGTTATTAAATACATTCACAGTGATTGGGAAGGACGTGCTCAGCATTACCCTGATTGATGAAAAAGGAAAGAGTCACAGTAACTACCTTCATGTATCTGGAAAACTGCACAGAGGAGGGTTCCAGCCTTCTGTTAATATTCTGCAGTCACGAGTAACTATGAAAGGTCACCGCACTTAAAGACCTGCATTTTAAGGTACAGATGAGCCAGTTTAGGCAATTTCTGAAGCATTTCTAGCCATTTTATTTCCTTCTACTGATGGACCTGACATCCTGCCTTCTGCAACCATCCTTGTTTCAGTGGCCTCCAAACTCTCAAGGGAGCTTTCCAACACTTTGCTTTCAAATGTTCTGAAGAATCCCACCTAAAGGTCAGTGTCAAGAAGCTGCTAGCTGTCTTTCTTACAGGCAGCACCTGTGTACAATTGTATACAATTTATAGGTTCACCTTAAGGTTCTGAACACACTGTCAGCCATCACTTTAGCACAAGCCTTGTGAAGCTGCCTGCTCCTAAGAGAACAAGCTGGCACCGCCTGTTGGGCAACGGTCTCCCATGGACTTGATGATGGGAAGGTTTGAGCGTGACAGGGCTCCTTCTGCATCATGAGTTCTGATAAACTGTAAGCTTCGTATGACACTTGTGAAGGGAAAAGATTTATATAATTGTCTGGGGAAAAAAAAAGCTCTGATACTGAACAGAAAGAAGATGAGAAATTGTTGCTTTATACAAAAATTGAATTTGCAAGAACAAGTGCCTTGTCTGATATTGTGCAAGGGGTCATAATGGTCCTATAAAGATTTACAGCAGAGCTCTGGAGAATGTCTTCCAAATACACTTTACTATCTGCTGCAAATCTCTGTTACTGTTTTCCTAAGATGCAAGAGGGTTTTGAGGCAATGCCATCTTCTCCAGCTCTGTATCTCACTTTCTTTGCAATTTCTGCCTTCATCCGAGACATCCCAAAGGAAGATGGAAGCCCACAGGGTCTTCCTGTATCTTGTTGTAGAAAGTTTCTACTTATCAGAGAAAATCATGCTCTTAAAATAGCAGCAACTTAAATTACCACAAATGTATACACTAATATTATGGAGAAATGCCACAGCGCCTTAAAAAAAAACAAACTGGGTAGGCAACTAATATAAGGTGAATCTATCCAACTTTATTATATGAGACTGCTGGATTTCTGTTGATAGTCACCTTAAGCTGACAGCAGCCATCAGGCATTTTTGTGTTACCACACTAAAATTAATTTTGTGTTACAGTGACTACAAAAGAACAAAATTCTTATTAAAAACACAGATTAAATGTATTATTATATGAATCTCTCTTTGGAAGATGAAGTTGATCCTCTGTCCCTAAATTCTAAACAGGGCACTCATTACTGCAACAGAATATTGATCTTTTCCTTAGCCAGCCCTTGCCATCCTAGTGAGCCCGGGTGCAATAGCCCAGATGCTCACATATTGACAGGGCCTCTAAGATCACATAGACTTGGGCTCCCTCACCAGGCTCTGCCCCAGGTATTTGTAAGAATCAGAACATGACAAATTCTCATTTTAGAAGTCCTGTAATTTGTTTCTACCTTTCTTTCCTCTAAGTGCCTTGTGGATCACCACAGCATGAGCTGACCCATGATACACACTTGGCACATCTGCAAAGCCAGCCAATATATTTTTGGATGTTTAAGAGAACAGGAGAAAGGTGCCAGCTGATGGTGTTTCACCTGGAGGTTAAAAATTGGACTCCAGGAAGAAAACACATACAGCCACTCTGAGAGCAGGAACAGCAGCTTTAGGAGAATGCATCTGATAGAAAGCATGCCAAGGTGAAAATGAACAGTGTAGGGAGATGAAAATTGGGGTTTGGGTCTCCCATAGGGACAAATGGTGTCCCTTGGGTGACCCTGCCTCTGGGCA
>JAWLRI010000618.1:3679300-3705897 GCA_034781795.1 Crypturellus tataupa
TGATAAACACTTGAACCTATTCACAAATGCCAGTATTAGAGGGGCAAGAAGCCAGGAAATGTTGCTCCCGCTCAGACTATACAGCAGCACATTCCTTGAGGGGCTGACCGAGAGGGAGGAATATTGTCAGAATGTGTTGCAAACATTCTAGAAATCCCAACACATCTCCAACAGTCACATCTTGCACAGTGTTACCAGATGAAAAGACATCCTCAGCTACGGGGCAGAGCTACAGGTAGTACAAGATACCTAATCTTGTCCTCACAGGTTTTCCCTACTGCGCATCTGGTCACTGAGGCTGCTTCCACTTCAGCAATGTTCCCTGCTGAGGACACCCTGGAGATTCATCCTAACTCAACAGTCCCATGGGGATACGCGAGGGGATAGCAATACCATTTGGATCCAGCTTAAGAGCAATGCTAATGGCCAGGAGAACAGCCCACAGAGGCAGGATCACACGTGAGGCTGGGGCACCCAGGCAAGAGACTCCACTGCCAAGGGAGCTGCTCATATCCCACATGCACTGCGGCCCCGACAGCAAACACGGCGTGCTGGTGCTGAGAAACCTTACAGTCCTTTTACAGTTAAATAACCGCTGGGTTGCAGGTGGAGAAAGCTAGGAATCACAACTGCCATGGGATACAGTTCCTTTTACAGCAATATACATACGGTGGGGGTCTATGACTGGAATTAATCTTGATCATATAAGACTGCTCTAAGTGTCCCAGGGGAAAAATAATAATCAAAAATATATAAGGGCCATCTTTCAACTTATTCACAGAAATTAAATATATAGAAAATTGTTTTGTCCACAGTTAGTAACAACCCACTGCTGACAAGGCCTATATATAATGCATTTTTTACATTTCAGTAACCAAGGATCCTCTCAGCACAATTCCTGGACTACATTCCTCTCCTGGATGCTTAGGCATCACACTCAGTGCCACAGGAAAATCCTTCACTCCCACCTGTGTTTACTGACCCTACAGAAGCATTTTTCAAAAAGCTATTAAAACCATTTTTTTTCCAAAATATGGTCAGAAAAAGAGATGGTGATTTTTTTTAACATTTACCAACTGCAGCATTCAAGATGGGGAGAGGGTCTTTCTTCTTGTTTCCTTCCCTGACTACTCCTCCAGAACAGCCTCTGCCTAAATTATGTGATAATATAATGGGAGAAAAAGTCCCTTGTAAGCTACATTTAAATATTGAATTCTAAACACAGCCAAACTTTTTATTATTCATTCAGAGACAATGTATATACTGCAGCTACTCTCTGCAGGGAAAAAAACAGATTTAATTTCATTGCTCCAGAAAGAACGGAACAAAATTAAACTCTAGATCTCAGGTCTGCCTGACAAGTGTCTAACTGAATCTAATGAAAACCAGCTAGAGTTTAATTAAACTGACATTCAATTTCTCCAGATAGAAGAGTTTCAGAGAATGGGGGTCATATTCCTCAAAATCAATAGATGTTAATTTCGGTGCAGAGCTTGCCACTGGCCGCTACGTGCCCAGGCTGAAGCCGGCGCCAGGCAGTAGCTACCCCGGCTGGGAGGGCTGGCGCACGGTGCCTGGGAGTGCCGAGCGTGCAGCTTCACCAGCCGGGAGCACGAGCGGCTTTCAAAATCATTCTTGATGCATGAAAAGGGGTGGAGGGGAACATTAAAACTTTGGAAGGTTGTCTTTCCCTGGAATAAAGGGTTACTTTGCTAACCTCATAAACACTGTACTATGCCATCACGGCCAGCTGCTGTTGATAGTGACTTTTCACTATATGTCAGTCCAATTTCCGAAAGTAATAGTCTTGTCCTTTGTGCTAATCTCCCTCTTCCTCTAGTATTTCTTACAATGATATTCAATTGCTTCATTAAAATACTGTAAATTCATCCATGCAGTAACTTTGTTCTTCCTCCAGGCTGAAGTTTCTGGAAAACCTAAAAAAATGTTCAACTGAAAAATGCCAAAACTCCCTACTGAAATGACTGTGGCATTCAGATTGATATCTACCGGAACCAATGTCATTATAGAGTATAGTATCTTCTGAGATACATAGAGATCCAAAAAGAGAGAAATGTCAAAATTTTAATTCTCAGCCTAACACTTCTTAACGTAAACAAATTGTTATAAACTCAGTTCAATCCACATTTATTAATGAATAGAAATAAATATTTGACCTGCATTTCACTTGCATACTGAAGCTTGATATGGAAAAGTCTTGCTGATAACATGGCTCAGTTAAAACTCTTAATCCAACGTTATGTCTAAACTCCACTCCCAAGCTATATAAACAAAAGTTGGCAGGTGAGTTCACAGAGCCACATGGATAAACCCTTGCACTAGAGAAGAGTATAAAGTCCTCAGATGCAAAGGACCCATCAGAAACCAGCCTACCTAAAGTTACCCTCTGTTCAAAACTTCTCTTGGGATGCACTAAATGCCTCGTCAGCAGAAACTAATGAATAATTCATCTACTGTATTTCTTCCCACCAATGAACATGAATTTACATACAGTAAGCTAGAAATCTCATAAAACTGAACTGTACCACTAGACAAAAAAGCAATTCTTCCTATAAAATAATAGAATTGTTAATAAGACAGTGGGACCTTACCAGAACAGGCAGATGTGTCTTAGGAGTCTTAAAAATAATATAATAATTTGACAAAGAACAGACTGTTGAATGCAATTGCTCACACACTCTAAAAATACAGCAACAACTACCCAATGATACTTTTGAGTCAGTCAAAAGTATTCCATAATTACAGTTATAGTAGTTATAACTGAATATATTTGTGATCCTCCTGTTTCTACTAGAAGGTAATTAGGGAACTGTTAAGATTCAGTTCCTAAACAAACGAGTAGGGAGCAATGGTGGGAGTTAACATGTCAGAGAATGGTTTAACAATAAATGACATCAGAAAAAAAATCCACAAATAAGATAATTTTCAACTGAGTGAACTTAAGTGAAGAAAGAATTGGTTAAGCCAATAAAATATATTGTAATTGAGAAGGAAAATGATCCGTGTGAACAAGGTTCTTTTTCCTTACGAGGTAGGAAATGTAGTATATCACTTACCTTGTTTAGGAAATTTGCTTATATAGAAACATTAACAAGAATGCCTTGACCTGAAGACTTCGAGAAAATCCCAAGTCTAGTTATGTCTAGTGATGACCTAATGGAATTTGCCTATGATGTAAAACTAAGAGGTATTCCCAAAGAAGAGAAAAGACCAAAATAAGCGACAGCACTGAAATGATTTTAGGGAGCAGAATGATAGAGGCAGGATGAAGATCAATAACATACAGCAGAAGGTAGTGCATTTCTGTTACACATTTAGAGCTCCTCAGTTGAAAACATCAAAAGACAAAGCCAAGATGTACTGGCACATGTGAAGAAGAATATGGGTTACTGACTGCAATACTAAAAATGAAACACAATATTAGCATCTGCCTGAGAAGCATCATTGTTGCTGTACAGGGTCATGACATGCTCTTATCCAGAATATTGTATGCAGTACTGATTCTGTTAATGCCAACGAAGTTTAATTAAGGCACAGACAAAGCAGGATCAAAAGTGAAAACTTGCATTGCAAGTGCAAACTAGAAATATGTATCTCACAGAGTAGCAAAACCAAGGATCAGGCACTCAAGATGGAGTAGTAGTGCTGGCGAAAGAAGAAATGAATACAAATTGACCTTAAGTTAGCCAGGCTTAAAATGACGAAAAGTTTCTAACTATCAGAGGAACGAGGCTGTAGAACAGGCTTCCAGCAGTTAACAGTGGAAAGACGAAAATACATTATAATAATTATTAATAATATAGTAATAGTAATAATAAATCAATACTATTAATAATAATAAATCCTAACTCACATTAATAAAGTATTTGATTAATGACAGAGAATACAAGACCTGAGTACTTTTGACCAGGTCACTGACTATGAAAGACTTCCAGGCCTATAGTCCTCTGGACATTGCCATCAATTCAACTGTCAATAAAGTCCTCTTGAGCAGTTTGTTTTTCCTCGCATAGGTGCGTCCTAAAAAATAGCAACTACAACTGCAGCCTCAGTTGTGCATTTTATTTTGATAAAACGCTGATGCATAGACTGAGACCAAGTTAAATCCACAGTCTCTAGATTGGTCCACCAGCTAAAATACTTTTTCTCAGGAAAGGTTATAGAACTTTCCTGACACTTAAAAGGAAATTGTCATTTTAAGCTGTTCTTAAATCTTCTGATAACTATTACTACTAAAGTCCTTATTGTATTGCCAGAGCACCAGGAAAGGGTCCCATTGTCCCATGGAGTTTTATACCACAGCAAGGGAAAAAATTCTTCAAGTGCAGCTGGCATAGAAATGGTGGAGAAAGAAATAAAATATGCCTTTTTTTAATGTGCATCAGGTTTCAATAGCATACTAGTTCAGCAGCTTAAAAAGAATTTGAGGCTGGAAGAATCAACAAATTGATGGCTCTTCAAGTAATCTGGCACCTGATGTGTGTTTTGATTACAGTAGGACTTGCTCATCATAGCTGATATCTATTCTCTCTCTGGGGTAACCATTTGTAAAGCTTTTGGGTAGTCTTACAAAAGCTAATTTAGATGTCATTGGTTCTTTAATTTTATTGTCTACCTTCTACACTATTCATGTAGGTTTACCATGATGACGAGAAGGCAAAAAGATACAGAGACTTGTAAAAAATGTTATAACCACACATGAAGAGTGAAGAGAATGAAAAAGAGAGCATCATAGTGTTTCAGAAAAGATATAAATCATTAGGATCCTTGAATGAAACTTTTTCTCTTTGTTAGAAAAATAGTCTAGTACCTTACTGTAATTATATGAGCAGCAAGTGAAAATCTTTGTAATCTTTTAGGGGAATTACAAATACAATTTTATAGAGAGATGAGCAGAACTTGGCAAATCTAATTTGCGTGGGCAGCAAACAAGCAGCTGCAGCAAGCAGCTCCCTGCCTGCTCATTTTCCACTTGCCATTTTCATTTCAAATACCGTTTGTCAGCTGCTTCCCAGAGCAGCAACAGGTGCCTCTGCAAAACGGACAGCCAGAGCACCTGAGTAATTGCCTGCTCTGTGGAATTGCATAGACCAAACTAGCAAGACTAAACAAAGGCCCCTGAATGAGTAAGCACTGTGACAAGGTCATTTTTTTCATCCCTATTTATAGGAAGTTGTATAAAAAATGGGAAGGGCTGTTTTACAATAAGACAGGAGATACCCAAAGGAGAGCACATTCTATCTACTCTGAGGGAATTGTTACATTACTGACTTTGACAGCAAGTCAAACAGCAGTACAAATTAAAACTAAATATCAAGAATTAAAAATTAATCTTCCAATCTTAAAGTGTGCATAGATCCTCTCCAAAATCTTAATGTATAATGTTTGATAGCTTCACTGATTACAAAAAAAAAAAAAAAAAAAGAGAAGGATTGTAAGACTCTTAACATATAGCTCAATTCAACCTCTGATACCACAAAAGTGAAATGCTGGCTACAACTTCTTTGCTGTTTACAAGAACATCAAAGACCCTAAATCATCTTTCACAACTTTTATGTCTTAAAATCTGGATATAATTTCAACCTTGAAGCTACCTGACTGCATCTCTGTTCCACTTCTCACTGTCCAAAATATCCAAGGGATAGGTGATATTCTATTAGATGAGAGTCTGCTTTTTATTTTTATTTTAGCATGGTCAATACACTCTGACTTCATCCCACCTGCATGTAGGTTTTCTTGCTATTCATTTAAGGAGCTCTCTTGCTTTTATTGAATAAACAACAGCAAAGTCAATGGACTAACTTAAAAAGATTATAGTCATTTTTATTCAGATGGTTGGATGATTTCCAAATACTCAGTCAGCACAGTTAATGGAGTGGCAGCAAAGCTAAATTGGTCCCTCAGGCTAGATGATCATTTAGGGAGTCACCGGCCATTTCAGAATCCTGAGTGCAAAGTCTCCTTTCCTGTGCACATCTAATCATTTCTGAGACGGAAGAGTAGTGAGATAAAGCATTACATCCATAATGTGCCTTAAATTCAGTTTTTTACCTCCAGCAAGGAATACCTTATTTCCAAATTCAACAAAGAGGAAAAGGCCAGTTGATGTTCAGCAGTGCCATGCTGAAGAAATGTGCTGTCTGTTCCTACCACGTCTCCAGAACAGTGCCTGCTGGAACACGCTCTTCAAAACTTCCACTCCTACTTCACATTTCAAAAATCAAAACTCCCAAATACTCTCAAAACTATCATCCCATAATAACCTATACTCTGATTTCCCTTGCCTCAAGCTTTCAGGTCTCAAAGTCTAGCATTTCTCCAAACCCATCACTCAGGTTCTGGAGTTTCTCTGGCCCAACCACCAACCTGGAAGCCTCAGTCTTCCCAATACCAGCTTCTGCCCTTCCTGGAACATGGCTCTCCCTCACCTTCAACATTTCAGTCTACCACAAACCTCCTGGTCTCCCTCAAGCAGAGCCATTCCCTCCTTCCATCAAGAACTTCAGACTACCCAAATCCCTTCCTGCCTCCCCGACCTTCAGTTTCAACTTGAGCCATGTACTTGTTCTAGCAGTCAGCTCTACCCATCTACTGTCCCAGATTAGAATCTTGTATTTGCTGTTTGTCAGTTTACCAGCCAGGACATGTAACATTTACGAGCAAGACCTAGAAGGAGAAGATGAGCACCTGTTCAGCATATATTCAGAGATTATCTTGGGGTCATGTCACCCTGGAGGATGGAGTCTTGTGTGGTTCCCTGGTTCCCTCCTGGATACAACTACTTTGGGTCACACTGTGTTCTCCATTATTCTAGAATACATGTGATGGCCTCGTAGAAGTTTAAGCATGATGGATGAGATTACATTGTCTTCAGAGCACTGCATGCTAAGCTGTTTTATGTACTAAACCACGATACTACATTTTCACCCTTTTTTTCTTGCTTGCTTGATTCTCCATCCATCTTGCTAACCACATTTTACAGGCTTTACACTGACATAACTAAAATAACTGTGATCAATTGAGGATAGGTGTGATCTCCTGTTGTTCCTTTCCTACCTCCTCTGCCTTCTTCATACACAGGGCTACAGCTTCTGCAGAAGACAGCACTGAATGCCTGGCAGTATACTGCTAGTAATGGATTTCTAATCCTTCTTCAAACATGTTTTTCAGGGAAACCCCAGTGGACCCAAGCTTTTAGGGAGCTCTCAGAGGCTTATTCAAGAACTGATAGGCTTCACCTATCACATTACTTGCTTCCCACAAAGTCTCTCTTTGTATGCCAGTTTCTCATTGATCCCTATGGCATCCCTCAATTTATGCCGTATTTATTTCTAACTTCTCTTAGTCGAGAAGTTACGGAGAAAAGGGAATGAGCCAGCTTGCTTGCACTGATAGAAAGATGATCATCTCCTCTATGCCATGTTCTCTTCATGCATCCATCAGACACAATTGTATTTCAAATTCCCTTCAGCATAAAGGTCATCTGTGCTCTTAAGAAAATACTTCAAAGTAGACATTAAAATATATATACTATAACCTTTAAAATTCTTTGGATCTCTTGAAATGACACAGCAGTAGCTCCCATACTGACATCAAACCCCAAGGTTATGCCTTAAGTTTCAAAACTACCGTTAGGACAAAACATGAACTTCCCCAGTGAAGTCAATTTCTCATGAGCCATAAACTGATCCTGACACATGTATACATAGAAAAAATATTAAAAGGTGAAACTTTTTGTCCTATCATCACAACACAAGTTTCCTTAGGAGACCATAAGAGGATTTAAAAGGAATGAAAGAGGTCAGAAATCAAATGAAATGTAGCACTGTCCAAAGAGATGTTGTGTGTTGAGCAAACCAATTCTGGAGGTAACCAATAAAGAAGATACTCTCCTTGAAGCTGAGATAAGAAGGTGCACTGCAGATGAGGCAAGGAGATCAGTCATGTGGTTTGTAAGAACTACGTGCATAAAAACAGTTGAAAGATGGCTTCGGAAAACTATTTTAACAGGCAATGATAATATGTGCTATGTACTTTCCAAAATAAATCTAATCATGTGGAAGGCATAATCTTGCTGTTTTTAAATCACTGCAAAGCAATCTGGTAAAATAAGCTGATGCACTAAAAAAAAAAAGTGTGGATGGTAACATATTTGATTAAACTGATAGGTAACTGGGGAAGGGATGTTTGTACGCCACTTGCCTGAAGCATGGATGGAAGATTGACCTGCCCGCTTTAGTTTTCAGCTTGGAATACTCATGATGACAATTTCTGAAATCTGGCTAAATTTAGTTTACAAAATGCATATTTACCAGGCTTATCAAAATGGACTATGGATCTAGTCATGTCTTTTACAAATCTCATTTATATGTGACAACAGATATGTCTCCTTCCAGAATCAGAATCCGAATCTGAATGTATGTCCTTCTACAGTCACAACTGTAGCTGAACTAAGCAACAAACTTAAGAAGGAAAGGAGAAATTAAAGGAAATAGGAAATCTGTAGCTACATTTTTAGGTTCCTACAAACCAATGCAGCCTTCTTAGAGGAATTTCTGTCATTCAGGTTTTTCAACCATCCAAAAATATCACAGACCATTTGTATTCTCTTAGTTTCAGTATGACCATAATTCATCATTTAACATGCTGGCTGACTGTTACGACAGAATTCAAAATTCTTTTTGATCAACCTCTCTCAATTTCAAAAGTTTTTGTTTAAAGTAAATAAACAAACAAATAAGAGGTTAAAAAACAAAATAAAAACAAACAAACAAAAAAACCCTTGCAACTGATGTTTTCCAGGTTGTCCTGCTCTCTTTAGACTATTCATTTGGACTCATTTTACAATGTGGAAGAGTGTGGGTTCTTTTCCATTTGAACACAATAAATAAAATAATTACTATGTGAGATTCAAACACAGTAGAATTAAAATTATTGGTTCCTAAAATCCTAATATCTTGCTCCTAACAAGTTCTTGACCCTTTCTTTCACTGCTGAGTCACCTGAAAAGAAAGTTTCTGCCCGCTCATAAGGAGCTTTCAATGCTGGGCTTACATCCACCTGCCTTGCCATCTATTAATTTCCCTTTAAAAGCTGCAATATTAAAAATAAGATTTCTAAGCAGAACTGCATCACCAAAGCCCATGCCTACCCGCAAGCACATTGCCACGTCCCCACGCTGTTTATTTACAGGCAAGCAAGCGCCGGGGACTTTGCTGACCTAACTGCAAGTTAGGGAGAGCTGGAGGCCTTGCTCAAGATCCCCCAGGCCGCGTGCTGAACATCTAACCAGACTACAAAGCCACCAACAAAGGCCTCCTTCTCTAGCCTTGGCTTTTACAGCTTCACACATGCTGCCTCACCAAATTCAGTAACAAAAATAACTGCAGGAGGATAACGACTAGTCATTTTAGTGGACCTCACAGCCACCGAGCCTAATCACCCTACCCTGACTGCTCCTGTGTGACATTCATAAAATAAACCTGCGTGTTTCAGCTAATCTACAACAGATGTCACCCCCGGCTGGGATTGCCTCAGCTGCAGCCAATACGTGAAAAATTTTAGTGGTCCCAAATCAGGAGGCAGATATTGCAGATTTTATTCTTTGTCAGGGATCTTCATCATGAATTTCAGTGGTAGTTTAAACGTGTTGCATCAGCACAGTTTTCTGCTTATGTCCTTCCAAAACAAACAAAAAGCCACCTGAGTCAATTATATGAGAGTGGTATCTCATGCTCTGTCTAGGGTAGCAGGGGATACTCTGAAGTTTGGAACGTCTTTTCATGAGCCCAAGTCTGCTGTTCCCCTAAAGAGATTCTGGTTTAATAATTAAGTAATGCTGCTTTTGGTGCAAGGCAGAGAAAGAAATACCTAGGAAAACACAAAACTAGATCCAGAAATTACCCATTCAGCTTAAGCACACTTGTATTCATTGTATTTTAACTGCTCTTCTGGAGAACAGCAGAGACGTCACTTTTTTTTTTCTTTTTTTCCCCCCCCCATATTCTTATAAGATAGACAATAATCAAATTTCCTTGACTCTAAAAAAGAGTAAGATGCATTTTATCCTCTGCAGGAGAGATGTGGCTAGCCAGGAATGGGTAGTTACTTTCCAATCAGGCCATCTGCTAAGGATGAACAGTTTTCATGCCAGGCATTTGCTATCCTTTTGAACAGATGTTGAAGGTGAACAAAAACTGTTATCTCAGCACATAACACAATAAACATATTAATTTAATGACAGATTTGGAAGCACACAGCTAGCTAGAGGGAAACAAAACAACTCCAGATACTCAATAAAATTAGCAAGAACACTGTGAGCAGAACCGCGTCTCTGCTGCACCAGGACAAATGCAAATGGCTGCGTTAGGTGCTGTCAGGCACAGCTGAATGGGCCAAGTTATCCAAGGAAACGCTATGAAAAATGCAACATGAGGAAATCTTAAATCATCTCTCAGCCATTCCCTGTATTTAGTCTTCAAAAGTCCTCTGAGGTTATCAGCAAAACTGCTGATTATATTACGGAACAAGCCAAAATTATCCTTGAATGCATATGAAAAAACAGTATCATTTTGTAAGCTTTCTGCAAAAAAATACAAAGAAATCAGTATCACAAGGAAGAAGCAACATGTGCTCAGCAGTATGTTAGGGCTGAAGCCGGCAATACTTACGTGCTTTAGGGCCTCCAGGGGAAAGCGTCTTCCAGACTTTTGTCTTCTTGTGCTGCTCTACAGTTGAGGTCAACCAAGGGCAGAACTGGTTTGGGGATTTTAAGTTCAGTAGTTTTTAATTAGGCAAAAGCCATTCATTTCTGACAACATGTTTTTTGTTTGTTTGTTTTAAGAAACTAAGTATATTTTATTAGTTTTAATGCCTGGAAGGTCAAATAGAAATTTTGAAGGAAAATAAGTCATCAATGAGAAGATTTTCTTTGTAATGTCCCCCTGAAAGGCCACTTGACTTAGACCGGATTAATACACATTCACTTGAATTTATGGGTAGCTTGCTACTTCTGGCAGCTCTCCCAGTGCTGGTAGCTAGCCCAAGTGATCTATCAGCCTTCTTGCTGAGTATCTTCAGCACAACCTTCAGTTTTCTGAGAAACAGGTTTCTCTACCTTTGTTCCTCATGATCATATATATCTTACATTAGTAATATTATGACTTAGCATTAGCTGATTACAGAGTAGAGGCTGTATTCTCTAATTGCCCTCTATTCAGTCCCCTTGGAGAGCAGGGTCAGGGCTCAAACAGGAGCCTAATCCATAGTATCATCTTTTACTCCTGCTGTCAGGGCTAGACTTGTGATCTTTGAATCTTTGATAAAAGGTTTCTAAAATAGTATTTTAATCATTAAAATATTCATACATGTGGACAGTCTTATCTGTAAACTTTTTTATAATTAGTAACTGAATGGCCATGGGCTTCTTCATTCAAAATCTCAAGACTTCTGTAAAAGTCATGTCAATGCTAATTAGTTAATTCCTGAGAAACATAAGAAATAAACACATTAGATGGAGCTGGAATTAAAATACAAATAAAAATACAAAGCGGAAAAAGTATTCCAGTAATCCACCTCTTTCACATAGCTATTTCAGAGAAAGGAGGAAGAATAAAATATAAAAAATAGGCTTTGTAATTTGTGGGTTATCCTCCCTTACTGGGTTTTGGGCTTTTTTTTTTTTTTTTCCTTTTTTTTGTAGTTTTATGAAATAACACAAACTGCCATGAGCATGAAAGCTACAAAAAAAGTCTTTTTCAACAGGAATTGATCTCTGATTTATAAAACAATAAATAAGTTTAATATATCCTGTGATACACAGCTTATCATGTACAGCTAAGCAAATACAAGTATCTCTTCAGCAACCATAGCTTGTATTTTCTACCTGTGCACAATATCTTGTATTCCTAAAAAATCACTTTATTTATTTAAACCAGCCTTGATTTTCAAAAGCATTTCAAAAGCTGATTTTTTTCAGCATTTGTTTCAAGTCCGCTCCTGTCGTTGTCAATGGCAGCTGTAGTGCTGTCTTCAGGAGGAATAGAATATCCGCGCTATTAATACGTAAAACTGTATTACCCATAGCTGAATCCAGAAGCATAGCGTATTTGTCCAAAAAAAAACCACCTGCAGCACCTGGAAAAATGGCTCCAACTAGCAAGAGATGAGCGATGTTGCACAGAACAGCTGGGCAAGGCACTCGGCTCACGTAAGGGACAAGTGGGGACTACCCGTCAACGGGAGTCACCAGAAGGCCTGGCTATGGGTGCAGGTTTCCAAAAGGCTTCAGAAACACCTATTGTGGTCTGCCATAGTGCCCAGAATGCTGCAGCACTTATGATAGTTCCTCACTCCTTGCAAGGTTATTCACCATTTCATTTGTCCTTTCCTGATTTTCCTGGAGTTAATGTTAAAGTCTTTTGAAATCCCAATCCTTACAACATATATTTTTTGACCAAAAAAAGCCTGCTTTACTACATAGTCACAACTGTATAGTTATGGTATGGGCATAGAGATGACAACGGATGTAAAAGTCTTCTCATCAAGTGATGTCCATGATGATGCAGACAGATCAGCCTTTTAAGGCACTAAGGTTTTCCTAAAACTGGTGAGCCATATCATTTGCTCTATTAAGAGTCTGTTTCAATATTTAGCCTTTTACTGGTGAGAAATGATCTGTTGCTCACATTAAGTTACCCTAGGCCAATTAACAGCTGTCTGCTTTCTTCCTAGGCACCGCTTTAAGGGTCTCCCAAACAAATAAGCTTGTTTCAGCTTATAAACCTAGTAAAAAAATGCTAGGATATTGGTTATAAATTGAACACACTGAAATCAATACTGAAAAAAAATGAAGAACTTTATAGAAGGCAGTATTTGTTACTTCACCTAAATCTGAAGAACTGTACTCAACCCTTTCACAGAGACAGGCACCCAGTCTCACCAAAGAGGCGCCCAGGGCTGATGAGTGATCTACTTACCGGGTTGTTGGTAGAATCCTATCCTTAGCCAATTTGTCTCAAGGGCAATTTTCCAATGTTTCTCAGAACTCAGAATAACAGACAATTTAATGCCCTTTGACACTGGTGATTAGATCTCCTTATACAGAGAAGCTGATAAAAGCAAGGGTAATTTGTTTTTAACAGGGCGAGCAGCTCCCTGTGCTTTGTCTGACACCATATTGTCAACTTCACTGCAACTCCTCTTATCTTACATGACCTGCGGGAGATGTAGCACTTTGTCCTAAGCAGCGTTTGCTTCTGTTATCAGATATCTCAAATGACAGACAAAAGTTTTTCCTTGACTTTTAGATAAGGTGATTTTACATTCTCCCTCCTCCCCCTTATTAGACTAACCTATCTATTCCCTGAACAAATCAGGAATTTTTCTGTTGTGTGGATTCTCCTGTATTTTTTCCTGTGCATTGATTCCAATATGCAACTTACCTACAGTAAAAACAAACATCCTCTCTTTATAAATAATACAAAGCACTTGTAATTAAATTCCTGTAGCTCCTTTTATGAATCAGTAGCAACGCACACAAGATTGCACAGAAAGATACATTAAAATTACACAGTTCAGTTTATCTTTGCTGTTGTTGTTGTTCTAATTCATGGTGCCAAGTACTATACAATAATGTAACAGTAGTGACTGGTCACGGCAGTCACTGTCACGAGTTCTGCTGCTCTCCAGTGCCTGTTTATCGCAGCAAGGTAAATGCAGCCACCTGTGCGTACCAGGAGGCAACCAGCCTTCCTCCCTGGCAAAAAAGAGGTTGTCTGGAGCGGCTGTGTACCTCTTAAACAGCATGGAGACAGTCCTGACGAACCTCAGGCTTGGATACTGAAAAGGCACCGACCTGTGAGCAGACCATAGGGTTGTTTAAGACAATAAAGATAAGCACATGCATAAAGTCTCTAAAAGATCAGGACCTTAGGAAGAAAGGGATTAGGGCTTCCATGTACATTTAATACTGCATAAACCTCGCTAACACGGCCTTCAGAACTCACAGATTAATTTTATATGAATTTAAATAAAATACTTTATCTACAAATATTTTTTTCCACGTGTAGCTAGGCAAATTTGTTAAAATTTGTCTAATATATGTTCAATTGATGAATTCAAGATCATTCTTTTTCAAATAAAAAATGTTTCCAATGCAATCTTTTGTGAAAATAAACTTTATGTATCATACTAGGAATTACAATGCACCCTTTTCAATTAAACCAGTGCACAAAGAAACTTCATTTGAAATGAAATGAGAATTCTCAAATTTTCTGAATGAGTGTATGTTTTTGTGTTTTTTTTTAATCATTCTCATACATTTCCCTGGTAAGATAAGTTTGGAATGACATTTGTCACTGGTACAACACACAGCATTATTGCTTTTACGTGTTCCTGAGACATCAGTAAGTCCCTGGAACAAGTTCTTCCCTGGGGTAATTCCATGGCTCCAATGAAAGCACAAGACCTACAAAAACTTGGTGAGCTTTGCAGGAAATTTTCATTAATGGTGGAAGAAACTCTCTTGGGCAGTTCTGAGACAATTTTGAATACACATTATTTAAAGTGTTGTGCATTATCCAAGTAATATATGCATTTGATGCAGTTATAGAAACATACTTAAGTATGCACCCTCATAAATATGTATGATCAGTTAATATGAAATGTTTCTAGCTACTAAAAAATGATATTTATTCAAAAATCACCATCAACTTTAGTGATCAGAACACCACAGAGGCCATCACTGACTTGCCAGGAGTATCTTGCCCATATAGAATTAATCTGAAAACAAAATTATGCTTGCTAAGAAGAAAGCAGTAATACTTGAACAACCTCATCCTGCAAGTAAAAATTCTGCTCCTCTGGACTTCATTACTCACATTCATCTTTACCGAGATTCCACCTTAGCCAGCAGAAAGCAACAATATATTTCAAAGTCAAAGCCAGGATCCTGGATAAGGTAAAAAGGCCGAGAAGGTAAGGGAGAAGACCCAGAATCTTCTACCTTCTGGGGCAGTGATTCAGTGAAACCCAGCTCAGCTGTAGTCCAGGATTAAAAGCAACCGAAGGATTTTCCTCTAAAGCACAAAAATGCCCATTTCTTTCTTTCTTGCATTCTGTAGTCAGCTAATGGACACACTGGCTAGAGAGCCAATAATCTAGCAGAGCTTTGAATTGCTTCCCAACACTTAAAAGAGCTTAAGCAATGCTGGAAGTTAGCGCTGAAAACATATTTAAACATGGAGAAATACTCCTCCGCACACATAATTAAAGGAATGATTGTGACATTTTGTCAGCTTGTAGCATGATTCAGTAGATATATGGAAAAGGTCATGTTTATCCTGGCAAGCCCTCTATGTATCAGTCTAACCTGGTCATGCATACACAATGCAATCAGCAAAAGATAGCTTGTTTCTCAGAAATAAAAGAAAACTACATTTTAAAAAAATAATTGCAGGAGTTCAACTGGTCCATGTCTAATGGCAACTCAACAAATACATCGTATTAGCATGCAGGCTTTACTTCTCTGAATGGAATCGCAAACATGGAAATAGATTTTTACCCAGAATATTTACATGTGTGAACTTACTTACATGACTTATGCATATCCCATACACTTCTGTAACTACATAAGATTTTCAGATGCAGAAGTATCTGAGCTATTTCAAAGCAGACAACAGAGACACAAGATGACAGTATCTTTACATTTTTCTATAAGAATATTTTAGGTGAGTGCCTGCTGTTATACAGAAACACAATTGTCATAAATGTATTGAAAATTCTCTAATAAATACCACTAAGAAAAATGTCCTACACATACTCCACATATACCTTCCTTTCAGAAATCATGAACAGAAATCTGGTTTCCAATTTTGCCATTAACTGGTACTACTCCTTAGGTAAGGGAGAGAGAAAACAGATTTTTTCCAAGTAGACTGTAGAAGGCAAAACAGCTGCAAAACATTGCATCCAAGTTAACAAACTTGTCCAAGGTGAAAAACAGATGTTTCTCAAACTTATTTCCTGTTTCCTCGTGACAATGAGGTAATCCTCAGTTCTAGAGTCAGATTTGTAACCCAGATGGCCCATCACCCTGGGAAACATGGCCTTGGGTCCACTTCAGACAAGAAAAGGAATAGAAAAGAAACAGCTTCATTATTTTTCTACAGATCTTACAAACAAGTCTGAAGTCAAGAAAATCATCAGGCGAAAACTAACTTACTTAGAACATGTGCTAAAATATTATTAGATTTGGATCAAAAACAAGCTGTAGTTATCGCAATAAAAAAAATAGAAGGAGCAGGAAAAATGCATACTTTGTACTATAGCAGATTATCATATGCTTAGCTCTGAAAATATACTTTGTCTTTACCAATACAAAGTTAACAGACTGTTTTTGTTGCTTTTCCGTATTTATTAACAAGAAAACCACTGGAGATAACACCTCTACAGTTTTCTAGGGCTGTCTATGACTGATAAACCCATCTGTTCCTCCCTGCCTTTCAGCCAGACGAGATTGAGAGGTCTCCCTGGGACAGTTGGGGAAACCAAGGTATAGGGGAAATCAAGTTTCCGGGGTTTGCAAGCTCTCCTCAGGGCCCTACACTGTAAAACATTTTTCCTTTCCACATGAAACCCTATATTACATTTCCCTCTTTCAAGTTCTTAATGGGAGGATGTCCCTTACTCAAAAAAAATAGACTGATATGCTTTTCTGTTGACTAATACAGACTGAGTGGAAATCTGACTAAAAAAAAAAAAAAAAAAAAAAAAAAAAAAAAAATTTTATTTAAATAGAAAAAAAAAGTTAAAAAAAAACAAAAACAGGAAAAGCAAAAACTTGCATGACCTGTCTTACAAGCCGAAGTGGGACTTCTGCGCAGGCCAGAATGAGATCTACAGCCACAAGCAGCCTGCACGGACAGAACTGGGTGCAATGCTCCGCTCACAATCAGCCACACGAGGGACTTCAGCTCGGGCTTCTCCCATGCATCGCCAGGGAGGCCCTCACCACAAGGCAGGGGTTTCACCCTGGGAGGCCTCAGAATTTCCTTCATATAAATGTCAACATGACAGCCTCAAAACTTTCTTTCACTAGTGTCATATAACCCAGATACAAGTGCCCTGTTCATGATAAATACTGTTAGATAACACAGGAAGATTGTAAACTAGAAAATAGCTGAACATTAACTTAGTAGAAATACTGATCATTTACCCTCAATGAAGAGTTACAGTCTGTGTAAGCTTCACAGAAAACAGATCAGAAATAGTAAGATAAGTGGAAATACAGAATTATTCTTCAGTATTCAATATTTAAGTACATATTTTCAAACCACAAATTCATTTTAGGAAGAGGAGTTTAAATGCTCTAAATGACACAAACAGAAGCAGAAATCCTTCCACAAATAGCACTGCAGACTGCTTTTTTTCATGAATTTAGCTAAGATGATCATGAACAAACTGCACTATTCAGAACCCAAAGACTTAGCATACTTAAAGCTAATAGGTAAGAAAGGAATACAATCAAATGAAGTAGGTTGCCAGAAGGATCTTTTTATCTAACAGTTCCACTTTCTTTGCTCCAGAATACCTACCCCAGTAGTTTAGATATCACTTGTGAAATAAATAGCTCTGAGATCAACAGAATAAGATACCATTTTCTTCCAGGTAGAAGGCAGACAGGTTTCAATTTGGAAAAGTAAACTTTGATATCTGTATTTGGACACAAGAATTAGTATCTCACATATTTGAGGGAACCCCTTTTGAAAACTTTGAGTGCAGGAAGTGGGATGGCTTGCTCTTACTCTTGTGTTACTAACAGCAAGCAATAACTGTCTTTAGAGTTAAGGTCTATAGGGGTGTATAGGAGGCAGAAATATTTTATGATCTGTAAGAAGCAGAATCCAGACCTGGAGATGTTTGCCCGCCTGGACTGAACGATGAGGAGCACGGAGGCGGCTGCTCAGCCACTGAAGGTAGCCGCTGGACCAGCTTGTAGCCAGCTCGAGAGGGGAAGGAGAAATTCCCAACACGGAGGCCTGCGCTGTCTCTGCAGGAGCCGGTTAGCAGCTCCCTCTCTGTAACCTGCCAGTTCGAGAGGATGTTCAGTTTCAGCATCCTGCCTGCAGGTATTATCTTGTAATTATCCACACTTTGCTTCTTTTATGTATGTTCACCTGAATAAACGGTCAACGTAGTCACCTTGTTTTGCATGATTATTGCCAAATCCGGAGCCCATCTGGAACAAGGGGTCATCTTACACTGATGCAAAAAGTTCATTTCAAGTGATTTTGGCTAATGAATCAAAAACACATTGTTATATAACTAGACTACAACTCAGAAGCAGAACAAAACACAGAGAGAATATTTGACCCATTCCTGCGAAACATGCGGAACTGGCCCAGTTCTCCTCCCACTGGCCCCTGTGTTAGATAACCTGGTCAGGATTCTGAAGCTATGCCGTCGTGACCCAGCTCTGTCATTTTGTCCTCTCAGTCACCATTAGGAAAACATGGAAAACCCTAGGAAGAATTCTGCATTTCCCTGAAGAGCTTCACCATGACTGCTGGGGAAAGATATTTTTTTCCTGAATTACTGGCTGCTTATTTCATTTTATGTAAAACCATGCAAACACTTTCTAATATGAGATTAATTATTCTTCTATTAAAAGATTTATTATTCTTTGAGATATCTGCTATACAACTAATGCTTACACATTTTCTGCATTAACTGCAACTAGTTAACTGCAACTAGTTAACTGAACACATTTTCCCTTTAAAAGATCTGTTTTTAAAACTGACTGCAGTTTTGTACATGGAAACTTAATTCTCTTAATTATAACTTAATCTCACTGTTATCATGTTCTGCATACCTTCTTTTCAAGTAACATCTGAACATGGTTCCCAGTTTTAACCAACTTTGACAAACACTTCTAACGGAACTATCTTCTGAAGTCCAGGATCACAGAATGTTTGGGTTGGAAGGGACCTCTGCAGATCATGTAGTCCAACCCCCCTGCTCAAGCAGGGTCACCCAGAACATGTGACACAGGAGAACCTTTCGCCGTCATTAACACAAGAGAGGAAGCAGGTGAGGTCAGAGCCCCTAAACATGCTCCCCCCAAAATAAAGGCCATCCTGTCAGCACAGAAGCTTTTACATTCCACAGGGCCCCCACAAGGAAGCCCTGAATACACTGAATTACTAGGGGGAAGCTTTAATCAGAGCCCATGACTGGTAAGAAACAAGTCTCTGATGGTTACACATGGATCACAGGATCCCTAAGTTTCTCACTAAAGGTGCACTAGCAATATGGCACAGTTCCAGGATCTGGGTTCTAGCATTAGTGTAGCTTGGACAATGTACTGGAGCTATTCTAAAAACCCTACAATAACTTCCTGCTATACGTATCCAAGCTGGCTAATTGATCCCAGACGTCTAATGCTTTCCATACCACTACGCTTCCACTGGAAAATCGTTAGCCCCAATTCCTGTATCTGACTTGCTTGCGGACATTATCCTCACTAGCCTCTCGCCAAGCAGCAGAGTGGCCTCCACGACTGAGCTGTCATTTTGCAGTGCTGCAACAATCACTGTCAGCAAGTTGCACTCATAAGGGCTCATCTTAAACATCTGTAGGCAGTTAGATCCACATTAAAACTGGCAGCATTGTGCAGGAACAAAACATGCCTGACAGCTCTCTCAATCTATTCCTACATAGCACAGTCATGGCGGTAGAGGAACAGATTGGGCAAACTGGGCCTGGATTAATTTCCCCCTGGTCCATCCTCTAGTGAGGGCACTTGTCTTCACTAGTGCACTGCAAGGTGATTCGGCATAAGAAGGATCTGTGAAAGCTCTCCTAACCGACTGCTTGCGTATGAGCAAACACAAAGGGAAGGCAAGGAAGTACTTTTAACACCTCAGAGAATACAGTTAGAAGCACAGAAATGCAAACTGCAAAACACGGGTTAGAAAGAATGAAAAGACAGTACTGACAAAAAGGAGAAGGCACATGTTAAACCTCACCATAAGAAGTAACCTCACCTTTTGCCAAGAAAAGGAGACCTGTTTAATCTCACTCGAAGTATATCTGCTCATAGCTCTGCACTTAAGACGTACAGACACGTACTCCAAACCCCTTCTCACCCACTTACATTCCTCAAGGCCTCATCCGTTCCTCTTGTCTTTACTCTCCCAGATAGCGCTTCTCTGTTTTCCACACTCCATTTAATTCTGCTCATAAAGCTTCACAGCCAAACTAAAGCAAGAGAAGAAACAATAACGAGCTCTATACGAGCTCGCCACAGAGTAGTACCTTGAGCATGGCAAGTTTTCTCCGGCAACTCTGTATCATCATAATCTATGGCCCCTTAGATTGTATTTGCGCTTACACAACATATTCCCAACTCTTGTGGCATTACCTAGGCACAGACTACACTAATATAGAACAAATTACACCTATTCATAATATATTTTTTCCTACTTTAGCATAACATGGGAAAAGAAACATAGCAGAGTATCTTGAGCCTTTACTGTTTCACTAGCATGTAGGATTGACTGGCATTTGGCCTGGAGACTTGGACATTGCATTACCACTCCTGATGGCTGGCAGCATAGCGAATCCATCAGCTGTGATGAATGAGTAAAATCTTCCTCTCCAAGGAACAAGGTAGACAGAGAGAAGAGCCCGGGAGGGCTCAAATAAAAAAGCAAATTCACTATAACATTTAAAAGAGGTAGCATAACCGCACTCCTAGAGCAATTTGTGACTGTTACAATATGTTTCTAATAAAACATTGGAGTTGTCCCCATTATTTTTCTAGCTAAGCAGTCACAGGCAGGATGTTTTAAGTTGGACGAGATGAATGTTTCCTATTAAACTTAATTTATGTCTTTATATACAATAAGAATTAACACTATATATTTTCCAACTTGTGGTTGACAGTATGATAATACATGTTCAGATATATTACCAAATTGTAAAATGATTGAGGACATATTGCTGTCTGTGGCTTTCTGGATACACCTCTGCTTTGAAATCTGGAAAATATTCCTCATGCTGCTTCTCCAAATGAATCTGAGGAGAAATTTCTAAGAACTATAGTTCTACAGTTTTAAATGTCTTCTTTGCATCTTCTTTGCACAGTGTTATGGCATCAAGGCAGTAAAACAGAAAGCAGAAAGTCAAAAACAGTTACAGAGCATACTCCAGTTAGGCCAGACTCTACAGCCAGGGACTCTAGGAATGAATAAGCTTGGAGGTACAGGGGCACCAAAGGGCAGAAGCAAAACAAGGAAGGGACACAGAAGTCTCTGCAAAAAACCTCCAGAGCCCCCTTTGCTGGATTGCATGTGCAGTGTCTAAGCACTGCAGTGAGAAGTGAAGTTGCTCCTTTGCACACAGCTTTGGATGAGAATGCCTGCACAAGCAGAGGAAACACAGCGATCGGGAGTTTCCCTCTCAAAAACATGCTCCAGCATTTTATTAAATCTCTGCACTCACAGCTGCTCTTCCATTTCCATCAGAAGTTACACCACTAGAACTTATTCAGAAATTTCCACTCTGTTTATTCAGTCTTCATCTACCTGAGGTTCAGTCGCGGTTCCTCTCTTCAGAGTGAGCCATGGGAACACAAATTACCCTCCTGCCTGCCTACTGGCAGCCCATAGCACTGCCAGCTGGGTTGCTCTGCTATCTTTCAGCTTATTTAAATGCCATAGCTCACACGTGTTGAATACCAAAAGAAAACAAAAATGTGAAGATTTAATTTACAGGCACCTTTTTTCCCAATTATTTTGACCTCCAAATGACTTCAATTAAAGACAAGTCTGCCTATTTGAAAAGGAGTGTTATGGTTACTGCTATTTACCATACAAGATTTTGCATGCAGCAGAAGGAAACTGTATTCTTTGAGGGAGGGTGAATGTCTTGTGCATTGATTTGTCTTCACAGAAGCCCTCACCTGTTCAAAGCCTTACAAATTTATCCTGCTTCAAGGTGCAGTTCAATTGTCTAGCCTGGATTATGTTGCAAAGTAAGAGTTTGTTAGAAATTTAAGCCTGCGATATGAACGCTCATTTGACCTATTTGAGAAGGCCCACTGCAGGTTGAAATGAGATACACTTGCTGTTTGGTGACCTTGTTTTTATGATGTTAATCCAGCTTTCCAGAAGTGCTGGCGACCACCTACAGGGAGCACAGGAGAGGGCTCTCCCCACTCGCGTCAGCGTGAGCGCGACTGTCCTGTTCCTCATGCACCCTCTTCTGGTGTATGAAATGGCTGATCACAGCCCAGAGAAGACAAGCTGCCCTGACCAAAAACTTGCCACTGCCCAGCAAGTGTGCGGTGTTACTGCGGCGACTGCAGCTTCAGAGGCTGATGGAAAGAGTCAAGACTTCCAGCGGTATAGACTGGCCA
Organism: Crypturellus tataupa; assembly: GCA_034781795.1. Lineage (NCBI taxonomy): Eukaryota > Metazoa > Chordata > Aves > Tinamiformes > Tinamidae > Crypturellus > Crypturellus tataupa. Next base: position 3,701,742 of record JAWLRI010000618.1, read on the forward strand.
AGACTGCTGTACTTTCCTTCCCTCTAGGTTTGAAGTACGGCCCACTTCCTTAGCTCACCTCTACAAGTCCACCAAGTAAATTCTCTTTCTCTAAGGGTTTCAGGTATTAGTGATGATCTTCATGTTTTTGTCTTCCTTTCAGTAAAAACCTACAGTGGAGGCTATGAGCTTTTCACATTACCCTCAAAACTGCTCTTAGGGTGTCAAGTTTTGTGACCTAACGTGTGGTCTGCGAGCTCCTCTATGTTAAGCCACAACTGTATAACTTCTAAGCGTAGCTGAGCAATATCCAGCAGCCCCTAATCTGAGGTTGTCTGAACATTATAAATTATTACAAAATTGATTTCCAGTTTCTCCAGAACATCCTTTTGTGATTCGGTACTTAGCACCACTTCACCTGCAACACTGCCACATACCTGCATCAGTTGTAGTGTGCGGCTAAGGTGTGTTCTGGTTTGGCATCAAATCTTTGAAAAGTAGTTTAGGCTGCAGTTTCCCGTAACTACCTTTTTCAGTAACAGAGCCTGATTTATGACAGGATTTATGACTTTTCAACCTGCTTGCAATACTGCAAGCTTTCAAGTTAATGTTTCACTAGCTTTTAGCAGTAAATTAATGCTACTCATTTTGTGGTAGTTCTTGTTAAATAACATTCATTAGCAACCAGTGCTCAAGAAATCATACTTCACCTTTTTTTCTCATCTCCACATAATTGTCTGTAAAAAAGTAGCTATCTTCCTTGTTCCTCACTACATGTAAATATGCCATAGCTACCAGACCTTAGGGCAGCATCATAAAGCAGACATGTCCGAGGTGTGAGAGCATTTACTTTTGGCTATGCAACCTCTTTCATACATTTGACACAAGGTTCTTTGGGAAATAACCATAAGCCTAGTTCCCTGCAAGGTGTAAGGTGTTCAGTCTCCCTATAGCATTGGCAGCTGAACCTGCAATGATTCTAACAGGTCTTTCAAGATTACTTTACAGAATTAACAGAAGCTCATTTATCTTATTTGGAAAATGTTAGCAAAAACATTTTCCAAAGCAGTGCAAAGGCAAGAAAAGTAACACCCATAAAATACATGAGATTCAGAAGAAGAACAATACCCAGCTCTTTTGGATCTAGATATGATTAGAGACTGCTCAGAATGCCTTTTTATACCAGAAAATATTTCTTAATGCAACTCCTACAACAGAAGATGGGTAAGTATTTGTTGGGATTCATTTTGTTGGGATTCGTTTTGCTGGGCTGATCTAGGCTTGGACTGAAACAAGGTTCCAAGATATGTTTTCAAAGAATCTGCAGGATAAAACTACTTGTAAGGAAAAGTGAAGTCACATATTGAAACAAAGCAAATGTGCGAGGTGCCAGAAGCTCCGTTATGCCCTCCCTGTGCACAGACATTTTCAAAGTCTTCAAATCATAGAATGCCTAAGGTTAGAAGGGACCTCTAGAGGTCATACATATACAGAACTACATAATCTTTTCCACAGACTTTTGCCTCCTTCTATGTCAAATTTTATATCCCTGCTAAAAGGAGGAAGGCACAGTGCTTGCTGAGCTACAATATTGCAAGATTTTTGCCTCTGTCATGAAAAAACAGTTTTCCCATTTGCTCTTTTTTCACTTCACAAATGACTAAGCCATTTTGGTAGAACTTCTCACAAAGCTTCTCCACCCGAGAACGGTGCCAGCAATGGAAATTTTCTATTCCACAAACTCTTTAACAAATAGGCAGAGGTCACAGAGACTGTATATATGATGAGTACCAAGCAGTAATGGGAAATACAGAGCAAGCCTAACAGTCCAGCTCAGTTGGAAATGAATCCTTCCTGAACAGAAAGCGCTTCACGCTAGCCCGTGGATCCAGGATTTACACTGCAGTATGGGTAATCAGCGCAGCCCACAGGCCATCTGCTCTATCAGTTCCTCCTACTTCAGCCATCAAGTAATCCTAACAACATGTAACCAAATAAGCCTTTCGCTGCTGCTGCTGTACTGGAGCCATTACAAATACGTCCTGCCTTAGATAATCATTTCAACAGCACAGAGTCTGGCAGATGTAACTGCAGTTTATAAAAGCCTGAGAGTAAAGTAAGCTCCTAAAAATGGGAGGAAGAACTAATAAGAGGTCACCCAAGAAGCCTGTTTCATATTTGTCACTTGACAAATATTTCTCTCTTGCCTTCAGGCTATGTCTGATGAGTGACAGAGGTTATTAGAAAAGCAATCTGTCTGGTGTTGCACCCAACCTGCTGCAGAAAGACAGACTAACAACCCGAGCTCAGAAAGCACGGCCGCTCCAACCCTGCCCCAGCACTGCTAGGCCAGTGCGCCCGGAGGCCTCCAACAAAGTCTGGAGCTCAGACTCATAAGTTTCAATCCCAAAGTCATAAAATTAACTGATTTCAGTTGCCAGTTGAAGTTATTAGGATTACAATGAACCACAAAAAAAAAAAAAAAAAAAAAAAACACTTAATGAGTTCATTTGTGGAAGTCCCAAACCCAGGTCCTGCAACCCAGGTCTATCGAACTTAGAGGAATTGAGATTTTTTCTCTTTTAAAGTCTTGCAGGCCGCTCCAAAGCCTGCCAGCCATGGTGCTGTCACTGCAGCTATCAAAAATGTCCTCGCAGCGGCACTCTTAACATTTGCATTGCCTTTCTTGGAAGAGAATTAAAATGAAATGAAATAAAGTCATAAAAGCATTAATCTTCTTGAAACGTTAGGTCAAGATTTTGGAAAATTCATTTAGGTAGAAATAGATCTACTTCAATAAACATAGAAGCTGTTGCTATTTAATAAGAGACCAAAGTTTCTTGATGTCACTGTTCAAGAAGCAAAGTTTAAAAAACTATTTTGCTAACATACACTTTGAAACTTTTGTTCTTGGTCCCCACCTAAAGCAGCAGTTGTGCACAGAAACACAGAATTATTTAATGGTATTTGCTGTTACCAGCATGCATGCTTTACCAAGTTTGGTTTGATTATGAAATATTTTTATCACTGAATCACTCTACAAAAAAAGGGGAAACCACAACACACTGACGGAGTTTTATCATCTTTTTGCTGAAAAAACAGGGAGCTGTTAGAACTCAGCAGCCACTCACTCCAGGACCAAGGACCTCAGGGCAATGGGATTGCTCCTAAGTTAAATACAGAACAAAAACACCAAAGCTGAAACTCCAGTCCTTAAAAAGAAGAGAGGGGAAAGTTTCAGGGAAGAATGAGGAAACTTTAGATGGAAAATTGAGAAAAACTTTTCAACAAAATGTGCTTAAGCTTTTGGGAAAGTAAAGGCAGGCAAACCAGACTGAAAGTCCCTAGTGGTCTTGGGAGTCCCCACCTATCCATAGCAGCATAAAAAATCTGCACCAAAAACCTTTGCTGCAGCCTTAACTAATGGCCAGAAACCTGAGCAAGAGCGCTTGTGCACATAAGCCAAATGCAGCAGAACAAACTCATCTGCCTAAATCCCCTCCTGGATTCCGAAGTCGCTAGAAGGGAATTTCAGTGCTCACTGCTAACAGATCCGCAGTCGCTTTCTGCTGTGCTTCCTAAGAAGAGGCCTAAAGGCGGGTGTTGCCGCAGGGTGGTAGCAGCGACGAGGGCCCTCCGCGACGGGGACCGCGGCGACCGTTGACATGGGCCTCGCCATCCCCGGAGAGGGCGCGCCGTCCCGTTCCCGCCTAGGCCGACGTGATCGTGGCCCACCCCGGGGGCCCATGTCCTCACCTTCCCGTGCGACGGAAGCTTTGCCTCTCCTGGCCGAAGGCGCGCCGAGGGGACGGGGCCTTCACCTCCTGGCCGAAGGCGCGCTGAGGGGACGGGGCCTTCACCTCCGGTCCAGCAATGAGGTTGCCAGTGCAGGCTGGTAGCCTCCCAACTTAGGGGAGTGCTGGTGCCTTCCACAGCAGCTTGACCTGCAGACCGCTAGTCCCTTACAGCTACCCACAGGTCCCTCCAGGACAGAACGAAAAAGGAAATACTAACAGAATAAATTATGGGTTCCTGGAGGGTGACTCCGGCACCGGGGGAAGATGCCGCAAAAGAAAACCACTACCCAGTCATTACAGTGGGCAACTATTAACAGCAGATTTAACTTTATATATCAAACAGGGTAGGCGGGAGATGGGACGAGGGGGAGCTACCATTG
>JAWLRI010000618.1:3712983-3770815 GCA_034781795.1 Crypturellus tataupa
TTCCAGAGTAATGTACTTCTAACCACTACACGTCAGCCTTGATCTTGAGAACCTTTTAGTCAGCCTAATACAAATTTCTGAAGCAATACTATCTTACCAGTCTGCTCTCCTCTCTCAGAAATAAATAATTTCAGAGGAAGCTTTGCATTTCAGTAACTCATCTTCATTTTCAACACTAAAGGAAGTTTAAGAGAAGACTGTCAGATGTTGAATTATTTCTTTTCATATATATTGAGGCTCTGATGGCACAATTATTGGTTAATATTAAAACTAGATACCCATGTCCCAGTGCAGGTAATAACAAAATTTAGGAATTTAGATTTAGTTCAGAGACAAAAGTTGTCCGGAGATAGGTGAAAAAAAGAGTACCCAAAGTCACAAGAAATTAAAGTGGTTGTTAAAAAATAGCCCCATGCTTCAGGAGATTTCCATCTAACCAAGCTGATCACATTTTTCTTGTAGAAAGGTAAAAGTCAGAGCTACAACAGCTGATGGAGTTGTAAATTCCTGCTACATTAGCCTTTTCACTTCATTAAAGTTGAAACTCCAGTATCTTAGGTACTAGCATTTCAACACAAGGTCAAGCACAGCAATGAAATCAGTGCAGTTAATTTCTACAGGTCAGAAGTGTTTAGATTTAATTAGCAGATCTCATTAGCAGACACTTCTTAGAATTTTTACTCTGTTCTGTAAGCATGCCCTGCAAAAAAAAGGCCATACTTTTTCTCATTGGCACTCCAACTGCCCTCTTATCTCTTGGAGAGGAACTTTTTCTTTAAAGTAGCTCTTCCTGTAGACAGGTGGGTCTTCTTTCTGCCATCAGATAAACAAGTTGCCCCTGAGCATCCAGGACAGAACACATCACTCAGCCTCTTCAGACTGGGTTGCTCACATTCCTGATCCTCTGCTTGTGTTCTGCCTATCCCGTATGTTGGAGGGACCAAATGATAAGCAAGGAAGCTTGAACTCAACATTCTAATTGCTTGTAAATAAGTAAACTAGAATCTAGGGGATCTACCCACGTGCTAGGTGTCCTACCCCTAATGTCACCAATTAAACAACAGTGAAGTTTAGATGAGGTAAAATTTTCAAAGCCCAAGTGTATCATAGTATTCACAGTAAACAGAAATAAAGGAGGTCTACCCACTTTCAACTCAAACAGCAGAAACTTCACTGCATATACCAGACTACGAGGCAGGTAGGTCTGCCTACATTTCAGTGAGTTATTATGGCCATGATTCTATCTGCATCCTTCAGTGTCTAACCATCTTTTCGAAATCTTGCTCTTGAAGCCCAGAAGTTAGTGTATTCCCACACAGCTCTCACTCCAAGGCAGCATGGCAAATTTTAGCAGCTCAGCAAGTACAGAAGTAGAGAGAAATGTTCAGATTTGATTTAATTCAAAAAAAGAAAAACACTAAAAACACTAGCAGAAAGACTTTTTCCTTATAATTCTTGTATTTTTTGGATAACGTATGTAAAAGTGGATCTAGATTTAATCACTGATGAGGGCCTAAGCATCTAATTTAAACCCATGTATGAGTTTACACATAGTAAGCAATCAGCCATCTAAGACTCACTCACCTTCCACTGTTCTGTATTCTGCTTAACGAAATAACATACTGAGTGCCCTTCTTATCGGACAGTTTCCAAAACTATTTTACCAATTGATCCTTAACAATGTTTTTTTGTTTGTTTGTTTGTTTTCCCCAAACTTTACATACTGAAAGGCACTGCAGGGGGAAGATGGGACAGACCAGAAAACAATCCATACATTTATTACATTTTACATTTTATTTTACATTTAGCATCCAGCTAAGCTCCACATTTTCCCATTTCTTTATGAAATGAATGTATAAATACTTCCAGTGCTAAGTCTATGGATGCACAAGAGAAGTGGTATACGTCAGGGAAGCTGAGCAAGCATCCTCCTCCGGTAAAATGGCAAAGGAAAGCCAGTGGAGCTGCGGAGAGCCCTGACCTTTCAGGAGTGCCCTCTCCAGACATAGGACCACCTCATCAGGCTCCAGCTTATCTCCGCCTGTGGCACGAGACTGCACAGCCAACAGGCCCTTGCGCACACCCAAATGCTCCCCACTACCTTCCTGCCTCCACCAGTACTAATTCCTTTTTCCTCCCTGCAGCCCAGTGAAACCATCTCCATTGGGATGAATAAGGATAACTGGGAACAGAATCTTCACTTGGAAATTCTCGGCTACTCAGCTAGGATTCCTGCAGGAAGCAGGAGGGAGCAAGAGGCAGACAGGAAAGGGGCTGGGAAAGCCACAGTGGAACACAGGCAGAGAAGAGAATGATGGATTAAGTCCTAGAGTTTAACTTTACACAGGGCCCTCACAGAACCACTGTGGAGCTCTTGATATTTACACAGCAAATCCTAACAGGACTTAAAACACATGGCAGTTCCAGCGCCAAGAACTTTATTTGTCCAACAAATTAAATTATAATGCTGTGTTGGTGCGGCAGCGTGATAACTAGCAGAACAGCTGCTACTTTTTTAAGCATGTTAATACAAAGGCAGAGAATGTTCATCAACACAGATTTTAAATATTTTCCTTTTGCAAGTCAAACAAGACAAATTTATGTACGGTTTGGTCTATTTTGTTCCAGTGCCTCTGTTTCCAGCCCCTTGCCTGAACTTTTGCTGTCCTTATTGTTCTGCAGATTCGGGTTAGCCTTCCCAGGTATGCTGCACGCTGACAGCATACTAATGAATTTACCAAAATTAGTCCCAGCTCTGCAAGAAGCTGTTCCTTCCCCTCAATTATCTCATTCTACAGAAAGCAGAAAACACTAAGCCCTGTCATTACCTTCTCAAAATTTTGCATAATGATCACGCTTCAACCTTGGTGTAATTACAAGAAATATGTACACAGCATTATATATGCATGCTTTTTTCAGCCAAGTGCATTAGTGCATCCGTATCATTTATATAAAATGAATTATGCATTTCAAAACTGTTAAATAACAAAAGAAATTCAGTAATTGCATTGTTGTGCTCTGTAAGAGGCATCCTTAGTGTTGAAAAGCAATTTTTGGAGTTCTTTGCTATAAGCTGGCAGTCACTGGTACAAATGTTTCCTACCAGATTCAGATCAACATACTATATGCACACATGCAATGACAACTCAAACATATTCACAAAGGAAGCAACAGTGATAGTCTTTTTAATGTTGATGCCAAATAAAAAGCTCAAATTCTGACCCATAACATTCACAGGACACTAGTATTCTTTTTTTTTTTTGGCCATAGCTTGAAGTCTATAATGTCAATATTCAACACACTACAAAAAATAGTTAGCAACTCCTATACTCAAGCTGTTGGTCAAGTAAACATTTTTGTTAGGTAATTCACTTATTCACTCATTTTTAATGCGAATTTGCAGGACTGGAGTTCTATATGCCAGTTTTAGTTCTAGAGTTAATTAGCAATTCTGTTCTTAAGGAGAAAAATCAGTAACTGCAAAACTTAAGACTTCCACGAGAAAATGGCAATTTCTACTGGGAAAACATTTTCTCTCCCAAACAAAACGACCTTTAGTTTGGTGGAGTTACTGTGTAAGAACAAACCAGATTCAGGCCAGACTGAAACGTGCCCACAGCCACCTCAGTGGGCCCAGTGTCTCTGGTGAGACACTTAAGCTCTCACCTTAAGCAGCTCACTTCTTGAGAAGACTAACCCTTCTTGGGATCCACAAGGAATGCTAGTGAGGGGCACGGAGCTGCCAGAAGCGTCCGTGTACTGCAACGCATCTGTGGAGGGAGGTCTCTCTGGCATTCTAATCTCTACCGCTTTTGTTTCTTTGTTGATGTTGGTATTACAGACTCAATCTGAGAGATTAACAAAACAAACACAGGCTAGTTCTGAACGAGATTTAGAGAAGCTACTTTTCTTTCTTTCTTTTAAGCTATTTCATTGCTGAACACTTCACACCACAAGCACCTCACAGTTACTAGACAGCATTTTCCTGTCTTTAGCAATGCCTAGGTCTGAGCTAGATGCAAGGAGGTGTGATAAAGGTATCATTACACAAACTACTAGTATAAGACTTGTGGGTTCTGCTCTCTGATAAAAAAAGAAAAACCTGTGGTTTCTCCATGCATGTCTTGAAATTCACTAATACTTCTAATCTCATGCCTGCAAATGGCACTCCATCTCCATTTCCTAATTCTTATCTGTGAGGAGAAGCACATTTTGTTACACAGAACTATCTAGAGTGTTACTTCAGAGCAGGAAAAAAAGTAAATTCTGCCTGAAGTATGATATAATCCCCTTTTACAGCAATAATTCTGTACATGAGAATGAACAACAAATGAGAAGGAGGCCAATCATATTGTTGTTGGGAATCCAGAAGCCAATGATTATTTTGTGTCCATATATTTAAGTTATTTCTTCCTCCTGGTAAATGGCATCTGTGTTAAAGAAGGGCTATAAAGATGCTGCTTTCAGACAGAAGGGGCAACTCAGATGCATGTAAAGTATCAAAACATATTTGGCAGCTGCTAGGCAAGGAAAAAAAATCCCCAAAAGTCCTTTACCTGAATCTCAAAGGAAAATAAAATATTAAAAAGTGAATCATTTCAGTCTGCTTTTGTATCTATTTTACTACTATTTATTTTTCCACTGCTCTGGTTCACCTCTCTGCTCTTGTCAGCAGCTGCGAACAGAGCACAACCACTGAGTTGTGTTGTTATGCTGGTTAGATGGAAGCAGCTTACAGAAATGTACCAAAGAAGTGCTTTTGTAATATATATTCGCAAGAATATAGCAAATTGTAACTGAACTCTACTTAGAAATTTAATGAATTCCTTATCAAGCCTCTGAAGTTACTCTGTTAAAACTCACTATGCTCCTCAACTACATATAACTCTTTTTGGAGGATTTAACTCTGCTTCCTTTTGTCAAGTCTTTCAAAGAAATTCCAAGTTATTTCTCACACAGACACAAAAGTAAACCTAGTGAAGAGACAGTAAGACTTTTCCAACTTCCATCAAACTGGTATCCTTTTCCCAACTTCCTTTTTTCCTTCCTTTGCTCCAGTAAGCAGTGCACAGAACAATCTATACCATCGACTACAGGCACTAATGTAATGAGGCACAAAACATAGAGGGAAATTTTTAATAAAGTTGCAGCTCATGTATCAACAGCTCATGTATTTTTGCTCATGCATATGCTTTTTTTGGCCAATGAGCCCCAATGGTCTAGACCTTTTCTTTGAAACGTGCCCCAAATTCTCAGCTAGTGACAGATCATAGGGACATCCATTCTTATTTATTTTTTTCTAGGGATAGGAGATATCTAATCTAAGGAATCCAGTTTACGTTTTCCTCTGAACAATCTCATTTGCAAAATAACCCAGCTGCTTAACTAAGAGTTTTCTCAGTGAGGACCCTATCACAAAGGGTCCCTATCACAGTGAGGACCTTCAATCACAAAGCTTAAGGACCAACTCAGGCATCACAACAGAAAGCAAACTTCCTGTACCTACTATTTGAAAGATCCATTGTCCTCCCAAAAAGCTTCTCTCAAATCACAGCTAACTTGGAAACAGCTAACTAGACTGGCAGTCGAATTTATTAGCAACTTCTGTAATTCATACTCCCGAACTTCTACTTAGTTTACCAACATACAAGATACCGCATATCTAAATGCTTTAGCACACCCAAGATTAATATGTGGCTACAACAGATCTCAGATGGTCGTTCTAAGATAAAAGCAGTGCAAACCAACTTCCCACCAGTGTTAAATGAAAAATACTTCGCAGCTTGCAGAAAAAGAGAGAGATTAGGGCAAAACTGTTTCCCATTGGAAGGAAGTGACCTTGGATACTGATGCATCATTACGTTTAATTACAAAAGAATATTTTCCTTCCTGTTTTTTCAAATTAGTAAAATAAGATATTATGTTTGCAATACAAAGTCATCTGTGTAACAGAACAGACTCACAATATTGAAGTAAATAAGCAAAGTAGCCCCAAAGGTTTTCCTGAAAGCTACTCAGTACTACAGTAGCCTGAAGCAGAGGATGAGAAGATCATTAGAGACTATTTTTGTAACATATGTGTTCTCTCTGACATTTCTACCTGTGACTAAGAAAGTAAAATGTTATCTGATTATAGAATCCTAAGGACATCTTCATGAGGAAGAACTTTTTTCCTGTGAGGGTACCAGAGCCCTGGCACAGGCTGCCGAGAGAGGCTGTGGAGTCTCCTTCTCTGGAGATCTTCCAAACCCGCCTGGATGCAGCCCTGTGCCCCGTGCTCTGGATGTCCCTGCTGGAGCAGGGGGTTGGAATAGATGATCTCTAGAGGCCCCTGCCAACTTCAACCATCCTGGGATTCTGTGATCCTCTATGATGATAACATTCGAACTGATCTTGTCTTCACATAATGTCTCACTGCACGTATCTGACTCGCTGCACGTTTCCACCCATACCAGTGAGTTTTTACAAGACTACTTAGTTGTGACCTTAATCCACTGGTTTTTGACAGCAGTTCATTTTCACAAACACATTTGTTCTTGGTAGTCAGCCTACGTAAGTCAGCCTAACTACAAAGAACATCCTCTTTTAATGTTCATTCAACTCAGAACCCAAATCAGAACCATAGACCATTACGCAGAGATCAGAACCTGTTCTGCAAATTCTATCATTGCTCACAAGCTGCCATTAAACAAGCACAGATACAGTATCTTTTTTTGTCATCAAAATACTTGTCTTCTACTTCTTTTCCTTTTTTTCTTAATGGAAGTACCATGCTAAATGGGAACTTTAGCAACTCTAATTCAGTATCCTCCATATCAAAGACTGGAAAATGGCACTAACCAGTTTTGCATCTGTCAGTATCTCTATATCATATCCTAACTGTATTAACAACCAGTGTGAACACTGGAGAGCCAGGAGGAACTCTTTTAGTCAGCAGGAAGCAGTGGCTTTATCCTACCTGAACCGGCAGGTGTAGCAAAAGGAAGCCTGCTTGTGTCCCAACCTTCTTGCACTAAACTAGGCTGCCATATAATTGATACTAAAAAGCTGCACCTCCTTCTAGAACCATTTATTTCAAAAGCGCCCTTATTTCATAGTCAACATACCCTAATTCCATTAGTAGCACTTCCCTCTCCACCACGAGGAAGCCATTATTCTATTTTGCTTGTTAGCATCTCCTCACGGACACACTTAAGAGAGCTTCTCCCCACTGAAGGCCAAATAAGCTTTTCCATCACAGCGATACGTTAACACATGCATTAGTGCTAACCAGTGATAATGCAAAAATAAAATGAACTACTTCATATGCCAGCAGCTGCATATAACAAATGTGTAGACTACATCAGTTTGGGTGGTTGATGTTTTAAAATGGACTGAATATATATGAATACAGCTATCTAAGATATTTCCAGTTGCTGGTGTGTTTTATTTATAGTAACTAAGATTTCAGCGTACAAAGCCTCTTTGTCTTAGTAAATATTAATATAAAGTGTTCAACAACAGCTCAACAGAACCATTACAGGGGGTGCTCTGAATGTCCATTACGATATGAAAAAGCCTTTGGTTTTTAACATGTTGACCTACAAAATGCCTCGTGGAAACATAACCATCTATTCTGTAAGTAGATGTACATTAAGACAATTCCACCTTGAGTTTCAAATACCGCATTATATCAGTGTTTTTTCCAAGTTTCTCAGTTCACAAATATATTAGATAATATGTAGATTTCTCCAGTTCTGTGCTTAAAAAGGACCTCTGATACAAGATAGTTAATCTAGGGCGTTTTTCGGTTCCTTCAATTACCTAAAAACTATTTTCAGAATTCAGACCTGCTTGAGTCAGCCCATATAGTTCTTCATATCCAGACTAGTCTATCTCCTAATAATTGTCATAATAATACATCCCAACATTTGCAAATTAAAACAACCACCTAATGGCACTTCCAGTCATTATTTGATGATTTTAGTCTAGTAATTTTGTGTGCCATTTTGTGCTATCTTCTATTTTAATATCCTGCTAAATTTTGAAATGGAAAGGAAATAAAAAAACAGTTAGGAATTGATTATGGCATCAATAATCAAGTAGTCTGGATATAAAAGTGTGCAATACCAACTTCAGTTTTTTATATGCTTATCTTCCTGAGTCAAAAAGCACGTGAGAGGCATTCAGTTGCCAGGACTGCAATAAAGCACCAGGAATGTACGTTAATCCACACGTGGTCACCAAGACTGAGAGGCAGTGACCTGCTGCTGCCATAGGGTTTAATGCTCTAGCAGGTGCTGCTCTGATCATACTTCCCATAGTAGCCATCTTGAGACATTCCCTAAGATCAAACAGATTAGAGTTCTTTTACTTTGAGAGATGTTTGAGTTTGATGCGCAGTGCTGGCGATGTAACCCAAAATAAAAATGACACAGTCCATTCTGGCCAGCTTTGTGATTAAGTGGTGAGATCCAATACCGCATACTCTCCGCAGGAGTCACATGCCTTCCAGGTTATTCACTTTATTCATCAGTTTCCACAATCAGAACCTTCATTATTCTTCTTATCTGGATAAATTCTGTTTTCTCTTTCTCTGAAACTCATGGTACGTTCTCATCCAGGCGTCCCCAGTGAGATAGTAGTTTGTTTTCTGAGCTCAGAAGAAGCAAGAGAATTTCTTTTCTATGGAATTTATTTTCAGACCTCTCCCTTCTAACAGTGGCCCTGACTCACTCACTGTCCTTGCACCAGATGACAAGAACCCACCAGCTGGATCAAGGACACATGAGATAGAAGCTCTCCATGCGAATTCTCTCGGAGTAGAGGACAGTTAAGACACCAAGGCTGCTTACAAGCACCACAGGTATTAATCACTACCCTAAGCTTTTTTCATGACATCAAAGGCCATCTTAGAAGTCAGAAGTTACACACCTGGGAAAATGTTATGTCTGCATACTTGACTTGACTAGTGTATGGGTAAAATGGCAGTGGCGTTAGGATGTTTGCCCTATTTCATTTGTAAATGCTGTTTACTTGGGTTGCATTGAGTTGTCCATCATCAGACTATTTACAGAAAGCTTTCTAAACAAGTTCAATGGAAGGAATATGTGAAGGAGAGCCTGAGGCCTGGCAGCTGGCCCAGTTTCACAGTGTCCACCGTCGCCCTATAAACGCACTGCATATACCCAGCGGTTCAGCACAGACACTTGTATCTGCAAAAGCAACAGTTTCAGAGTTTTTTGCCCACTGTGGCCAAACTATAAAAGCTCAGATGTTTAAAAATTTTTTTTTCAAGCTATTTGAAAACTTTTTTTCATTACAAGTGTTTAAAAGACTACAAGTCTTTAATGTAAGATGCACTAAATGCCAACACAAAAAGTTAACAGGTGAACAGAGCCTGGACAAGACGCTTTCTACCTTTTTTACATAGATGTATGTGTGTCTTTGGGTGGGAGAGTATTATCCCTACATATTCAGACTTTCCAAAATTGCAGATTTCTTTTTATTTTTGGATTATTTTGGAAGATGTTTTTCAAACTGCATATGAGCTTAAGTTAACTCTATTTCGAGATTAGCAATGGCTGAGGAAATTTCTTACATCTTCCAACTGAAAAACTCTCTAAACTACCTAAAAGACAGCAGTGAATAAGAAATCTACAGATTATACAAAAATCCTGATTTTTTTTTAAGAGTATCTGCTTTATTTTCATTCTTGTGTATTCCTACAGCACAGTTTGTAAGAGGCCATGAATAACCCACTAGAAAGCAGACCCCTTAGACTTCTTGCCCACCCCACCAATGCTAGGCACAGACTTTAGAAATCTATTTTAGTGTTTATCTACTAAGGATGTGCATTTGACCTTATAAGCTCCTAACTTTTTAGAATTATGCTGGGTATGCAAAATTACGGGCAAGTTATTCCTAAATTGGCAAATCAAGATTGAATGCCATAAAAATTCTAATTAGGATTGCAATTATATAATTTATTGCATCAATAAATATAATTAGCATTAAATTAGGAAAATACCCAAATTAAATAATTTTTACAGGCATAGGAATAATTTGTTTATCAGACAACTTTTATTTGTTTTTCTCTGTACTAATGATATATTAAATTACAGCTGATTGAAGTAACAGGTATCTAAATTTACTTTTCAAGCTACCAGTACCACCTGAGAAACCCAGTGGGCCCAATTAAATCAGTGAGAGCTTTGCTCCCAGGAAAAAGGATTTCACCATCTGGATTCTAGCTGGTTTAAAGGTCACACAAATGATTGTGCTCCACTCCCAACAATTCTGAGAGTTAAATTGATTCATTAAAAATCATCAAAGATGAAAAATCCACCAGGCAGAGAAGGACAACTTGAAGACAAACAGCAGTCTTCATCAAAACTATTCATAAATCTAGCATTTCAACAATTCTCTCTGTTGTCAGAAAAGACTGGGTAAACTTTCAATTTTAAAAATACACGCATATACAAAGCAAAGCTTTATAGAACCATCTGGGCCATTTTTAATCACCATTATTTGAACTATAGTCACATAATATAATTATATACTTTCCTTTTAAATTTGGATCAATTTATCAAGGATGTAAACAGAAAAAAATGAGTTAAATTTTGAATTATCAAGAACTTGATCCAGTCTGCGAAGCTTCATCTCTCTTTTCTATTCCTTCTCTCTTCTTGTACCTGACCTCTTTTCTCAAAATTACTCTAGGTTTCAGATACCTTTTTCTCTCTCTCTCTTTAATTCCTGGCACCCTAGATGTATTATTCTACCTCAATTCTTGGAGTCTCTTTTTCAGCTTTGCTGTCTTGTTTCATAGGATCCATGTTAGGTTGAAAAGTTGGGAGGTATTTTGGTTGGTTGGCTGGTTGGTTTCAATCATTCCCCGTAGGCATAGCTTCTTTTTCAGGATACGGCTGGTACGAAAGATGCGACATATAGTCAAGAAGTATAGAGGTAAAGAATGTAAGAATCACCTAGTGACCCTGCAAAGCTCCAAGTTTCCAGGTGGGTTTTCACCCTTTATGCCGTCTCTTATTGTCCTGTCTGACCTGGATAGGACAAAAGCTTAAAGCTTAAGCTGCTGCTGGTGCTATCTTTTGGAAGTCTTGCAAAACACCTTCCTGCTCAAGTCTTTGTACATAGTTGACCTATTCCTTCAATGATCAGTTTTTAAGCAAACCATGACATACATTTTCTCTACAGTTCCTGGTCATAAGTTCAAATACCCATTATCTCACAAAAAATCATTCTTTCAGTTCAGTTACTGACACTGGCCATTCTTTACGCATTATACGTCTCAGAAACAATGCTAAAATTTTTTTTCTTATAAATGCCATTCTTCTAAATAATGATACATTAAGAGCCTGTCTAGTCCCTGATTATAGGTATTATCATGAGACAAACAGATTCACAGGTACAAAACCTGCCTCAAGCAAGAGGTTATCACCATTATCACCCAGGGATTGCTGGAGGGCATGATACAGGATGAGAGATTCATAAGAAATGCCCTCTCCTCTCCATGAAGGAAAGATGACAGTCCAAAACCCTTTCCAAGAAATTAGGAAGAGGAAGATAACTGACAGTCTCATAAATGTAAAGCCATCTTGTTGCTAGTCATTCAGCCTCTAACCTCTGGACTGTGTTTATAATGTGACCAGACAATACTGAGCACAAAATTTCCAGGCATAGAAAGAAAATTACAAGTAATCCAGGTGTGCAGATAAAACAGGGGATTATTTGATCTCACAAATCTGTTGGACTTTACTATAAAAGTTGCAGATGGTAAAACTAGACCATTTATGTATGTACTAAATACCAGGAAGAAATTCTATTCAGTAACCTCTTCCTGACAGAGTAATATATTTCCCGCCTTTATGAGAAATGCTATTACTTTGTCATCTCAGACAACAAAATGGAATTCCAAATGATGCCTGTAAGCAGATCTCCATTAATAGGTGCATTTTTAAACTCCAAATCCTTTGTACTTGAGGACAATAAAATTTTTCCATGTGTTGCTGTGCAACTCCTGCCCAAGAGAATAATATATATATATATATAAACTTATAAAAAATGTTATACTTGTGACTTCATAGCCCTGCCGGATGACAAAGCATGGAAGAAGCTCCCTCCGGCTTCTTCCCAGCATTTATACCTTGGAGGAGTGAGGCATGATGGTTTCTTGGATTAGCAAACAGAAGAGCTTTCGTGTTATTCTTCCATAGAAATATTTGACAGTCTTGTAATGGCTTTTATTTACATTCTTATTTTTAAGAAATGAACCTTACTTTTGAACTGGGAAAGAATACTGTTCCTTACAGACTAAGATTATTTATACCATGCTTCAACCCTTCAAAATTAGTACGTATTAAGCAAGAGAGTACACAAGTGGAAAAATGAGAATGCCACCACGCTTTAACTATCTACAACAGCTTACTAAATCAACTTCATTGCCTAGGCACTGACAAGGCAGTGTATGATGACTCATGAAAGGAAACTCCTTTGAAACTTTGACCTCTCCAAATATTTTGTATTAGTCTTCTAGTAGTTTGATTAAACTATAAATTCATCCTGAAAGTCATGGGGGGGATAAAAAAAAATAACAAGTGATACACAGCTCTTACTTTTGGCTAGAAGTGCATCCAAATGCCTAGCGTCACCAGCAGCTGTGTGTACCCAAACTACAAGAAAGCCTCAGTTACAGGCATTCATGTTTACAGTCTGAGGACCTCATTCCTTTCATAGTTTCACAACTATGAAGAACCAGGAGTACACCCAGTAAAGTTAGGGGAGCTATCTGCGAGGGATGATGACGTACTGAAGAGGAGAATGAGGCAGTGATTTTGTGTAAATTGTTTTCCTAACCATTATGAGGAAGAGGCAATTGTTTTTGCATTTTCTGTGCCTCAAATGCTAAAGTAGGACTTACACTGTGAATAAGATACTTATTTGTTCACTTTTTCATATACTTTTTCATACAGTTCTTAAAATTTAAATACTAAAAGGGTGTAAGAAATCAGTTTTTAGGGTATCCTGCAGCACTTTAACTGAAAATTCTGTATGACATTCACGGGTCACGGGCATTCAAGGTTCTCCAGATTTGAAGTTTCTAAGGAGCTGCTCTTTCTCCTCAGGACTTGAAAGGCATCTCTGCATCACTGGACACAAATTGATACTGTTCCCACTTCAACCTCAGTCCACAAATATTCACTATTTGCTTGAAGTCCTGGGGTAATCTTCATCTTCCTTTAACTCTTCGGCACTGAAATTTGCTGCAAGCCAAGTAGTTTATTATTGTTTTTGTTTGTTTGTTTGTTTTGATAACTAAGAGAGTGTTCAAACACTGAGCCAGTTTCCATATTGTTAAATATGGAATATTTCATATTTCAAACACTAGGGACTAAAATATTACTTAGTTCTAACATATGAGATCAAACAATAAAAAGCCAAGCAATGCCCTTTGGCTTGCATTAAGCTTGTGTGGAGAAAAACACGCAGGGGTAGCACTTAACAGGAAAATGCCATTACAGGGAATGAATGATGACTCATTTCAGAATTTTTGCTTCTAGAAGCTCAGCAGCTAAAGAGGTATTCAGTCGATGATATATGGTGTCATGAAAAAAAAAAAGGGGGGGCAGCCTACACACACACATGCAATTTCTATTCTTTGGCATTACAGTGAGAAAAATGCAGACAGCATCAAAAGAGTGGGCAGGCAGTATCAAAACAGTGGATCCTCCTCCCTGCCCAGGATTCTGGGGAATTTCAAATAAAACAGCCTCAATCTCAGATGACAACTCGAGCTATGAAAGGAGAGAGATATTAATAACATATCAGTGGAGTTACACAAACATATGTGCGGGTTAATGCCACCTTAACCTAGTGGATTTATATGGCATTTCCTTCATTGCTTCTCTACAGGCCGTTTTTGGACTGTAGAGAAGTATACTATCAAGAAGCATGTTCATCCAAAACTACCTAGAATAAGTGAAAATATGGTTCAAACCAAACCAAAGCCGAGTTCTGTCCACACCAAGTCCACTGCAACTCTTCTGTAAACTGAAACTCTCCTCCTTGCGGTGAAAACCACACTCTAGTGTTGGAGAGGTTGGCTTTGATCTGGCCTCCTGTCTGCTACATATGGTCAGCATCTGACTCAGAAAACTGCCACTAAAGTACATTTTCCTGCATCAACCTTTAAATAAGCCTGTTCCCTTAATCTCTGTCAGCCAGATGGAGGATAAAGTAACACGCTTTGAGGAGAAGAAAACAGTGTCAGGTGTTGCTTTGTAATCTTTTATAAATTTGTTCAAAAAGAGAGCAGGCTGTACGTTTCACCCACAGTTTCACACCCATAGAGACACCACACGTGTGATTGCATGCAGAACTGAAATCAATACCATTCCTCAATCGAGTCCTCCATAATTTGCAGGGGTACACTGTAACAATGTTTAGGCCAAATGGATATGCAGTTGCTAGGCAGACTTCTCAGGGTTATTTGAAAGAATTCTGTACTTTATCTATGACTTCACAGCAGCTGTCAGTTAAATCACTTCTCATTAAATTGAGCAAGGTACTGCAAACATAGGGATAAAAGCAGTAAGATACTTAACATTACTAAACTGAATATTTAAATCTTGAAAAGGATGTGCTTTCAAAAAGAACAAAATGTTTAATTCAATGGAATAGAATAGTAGAATGCCTCTTAGTTTGAAACCAGTGGTATGGGAAGAGGAAAGCTTGGTACTGATATGAAATGCTTCAAAGAAGTTGTGACCATAGTCACAAATACTTAACTTTGATTTTCATCTGTAATGACCAGAAACGCAATATACTGCCGGATCTCATATAAACACAGACACACTTCTTTAATAAAAAAAAAAGAATGGGGAGGGCCTTATTAGCCTCATTCTTTAGTGTCTGTCACCATTTGCACTTGAGCAAGTGGGACTCTAGAAAGCCACTTTGCAACTTTTATTCTATAGGACGGGACAGCTCTACCGAGTATTTCAGTCAGCCACATGCTAAATGCAGATTCTTTCTAAAAAGACTCTCAGCCTCAACTACAAACTTGCAGGTGACAACTCCAAGGCTGCATCATGGAAAGTCAAAGTCTGTCAATGCACTTCAGCTTTTATGTTGCTTTTATGACTGCATGTCTCTTCCAAATACAACTGGCATTAATGAAATATTTGCAGTTTATTCTGCCCTGGGACCATAACCCTTGGCAAAGCTCACTCTGCCATTCTTCTTACCCTCAGGAACTCCAGAGTCTGAGATTGCACAGACATTAAACTACTTGGCAATTTTGTAGTTGTTGTTTGTTTGTTTGTCTGTTTGAGAAAAAGCAAACTTATCAATATCAACAGTAGAAAAGTGAGGACCCTCCAAAAGAAGCTGAAATACTCTTCTTTTTGCCTTATAAAAGAAACTCAGGATTCTGCTTTCAATTTTAGAGTTACATAAAAGGAAAGCATCTTAAAATTCAAGGATACTGAGAAGTATGCACATAACTACACGAATCTCTTCCATTTTGTCTTGCTCAAATATGTACAAAACTCAAAGCACTCTGAAGAATTTTAAAATTTGAATCTGAAAATACACAGTTCTGAGCTGGGAATTTTGAATCCTTCCTTTTATCATTTCATAGCACTGAAACATATCAGATGACCAGAGGGCTGTTTTTATGTATAAGTAAAGCTATCGTCTTTTGAAAGCAATGTAGGAGGGTTTTAAGGTTAAAGACTAAACAAATTTTTGTTCTGAGCTGGTTGCAGTGTTTTTATCATTCAGGTAATATATTTCTTGGGTGCTCTTGAGATGCCAGAACCTCTCAGCTTTGCTTCTACAGATTTTTGTTTGTTTTTATCAAGCTAGTAATACCCAAATGATTTTTTTCTGTACTTTAATGCTTGTAATTCTGACTCATAAGATCATGATAATGAAACTGGAAAACGAATTTAACCAATTTTTTGGGGAGAACAAATTCTCCATTATCTTCCCTAAAGAAACTCAAAGACAACAATACATTTTCAGTCTGAATCTGGGCCTGCAATGCTCAGTATTAGGGACAACACAAATTGTCTCTTTTCCGTCTCACTAATAGGTTATCTAGAAATGCCTGGTTAGAGACTGGCTAAATGCACAATTATGTGACTGCTTTCCTGGATTTCTCCCCCCGCCACCATATGTAATTACCTTTTCCTCTTAACAGACACTCTAAATACATGGTATTAACTCTTCTTCTGAAAATTAAACCACTTAGAAAAAAAAAAAACAGTCTTCCTTTTTTTTCTTTGCAGGAATACTTAGAGGAAAACAAGTGAAACATTTTCACAAAACAGTCATTACAAACAAAACAAATCACTCAACATCAGTTATAATCAACATGAACTTTGTTTTAAATATTCATACACATTATGTGTCTCGGTTATTTTGGGCTTTTTTTTTTTTTTTTTGGATGTAATTCACACATCATCTGATTCATGGAGAAAGTCGACCACCAAGGAGTGCCAGGGTCTCCTGTGTAAAAGGCCAGTTAGGAAATGCACTAATTGAGCCATTCCAGAGGGAAGCCGAGTTCCAGTCCTCACGTGCCTGCTCTACCCTTCCCAAGACTGTGCTCTTCTTGAGATATTTGGCTGCATTTTCCACAGGTCTAATAATTCTGATGGCAATTGCTGGGGGTTTATTATTATACAGAACG
Organism: Crypturellus tataupa; assembly: GCA_034781795.1. Taxonomy (NCBI): domain Eukaryota; kingdom Metazoa; phylum Chordata; class Aves; order Tinamiformes; family Tinamidae; genus Crypturellus; species Crypturellus tataupa. The sequence continues at coordinate 3,729,680 of JAWLRI010000618.1, forward strand.
CAGGCAACGATCGCTCATCTTTGTGTGATTCACAGCTCTAGACAACTGAACACAAAATCTCTGTGGCTGTTTAATCTCTGCAGAGTGGAAGAACAGAAAAGGGAAGCACCTGCTTAGGCAGGAATCCAAGGGCTTTTGTTTTCCTTCTTGAAGCAACCTTGGGGTCATATGCAAATAACAGTGTTTGTGTTTCCAAGCCCAGATGTTTGACAGTGCTAAGGTCAAAATACCTAGCCTCAGCCTGGATCCTATCTTGCTCCTTTAAAGAAGGACCACGCGAGCCTCAGGTTCATCCAAAGATCAGGTGTGTTTACGAACTAGGAACGATGTACAGGCCAGCGCTTACACTAGGAAAATGAGCAGGGGGGTCACTTGAACCTTCTTACTGGCACCACACAGAGAGAGAGAGCCTGACTTAACATCTGCTTTCGAATTCCCTCAGAAACAAAGTTAAGAGCAAAGCAATGGTTTGTAACTCATCAGAATCATAAAGAAGGGGGAGAAGAGGAATTCATAAAAAAAAAGGCAAAACAAAAATGCCTTATTAAGTTAAAAGCATTATTTCACACAGATCCTGCTAGGAGTCATCACTCACAACCAGGTTAATTCATATGGAAATGCATTAAAGTCAGCATCTTTGCAGGTGAGAAGAGGCCATTAATCTGTCCTCATTATTAACACATTCATCATGTCTTGAAGGGGCACTGATCATAAAGCATGCAGGCAGTACAGCACTCACCGCAAAGAGTGCATTACACGGGAATAACAGTGAATTTTAAAATGTGTCAAACATGCAGTTTTCCTCATAAGAACTTCTTTACAGTGAAAAACTCACTTTCCTCCTGGAATATTTAAGATTCAGACATCTTCATTCTTTGCTTTTCTGGCAGCAACACTCTTCTTCTGCTCCTTTATCCACTCACAGTTGCTAATAAACTGCACAAACTGCAGAGGACTGCACTATTTTCCATTCACATTATAAAAAACACTTTATGGAAAAAATAAAAATATGCAACACTAGCACACAAGTGAATGAAGATGGACAAGAAGATATCAGTGACTTGAACTGACTCCAGCAGCACCAAAGAATGTCTAAAGCATCAGACAAACTGGGAAATAGTGGTGGCACTTAGCATTTCTTGGTAACTAAGATTTTTAAATTTTGAAAGGAAAGTTTTGCCATCACTGTCATTTTCATTTTCAGAAAAAGACTGGCAAAATAATAAATTTAACAGCATGAACAGACCTGCATCTACTTTTTATGATAGATCAGACATAGCACTCATTTGAGCACCTAAAAAAAGAATATATTTCATCTGTGTAGCTGCCACTGGCCTCCCATTTTTGTCTATGCTATTTATTTAGCAGCAGAGAAGAAGGATAAGAACTGAGAGGGGAGCAGAAAGGTAAAAACCTAAAATCATCAGCAAGAAGAACGCAGGTGAGAGGAAGGAAAATGAACTAAGCACTAAGTGCTGGAGAAGATATTTACACTGTGGACGGCAATTTTTTTTTTTCCAAGAGGACCTAGCACACTTGTATCCCTCGATGAGAGCTTCTAGATCCCACCATAACACAGCCAATGAACTAGAATAACAGCCTGAGCTTGAAGGGAGAGCAACGGAGAGCCACGTGGAAATAGCAGCCAATACTTGCATAGTGCTTGAACTGCCTTGTGTTGAGTGTGTGTGTGTGGGGTGTGTATAAGCTGTTCTAGTATCAGGTTCTTTGTTGCTGCTGCTACAGTTACTGGAAAATATATCTATTCCCCCACATCCTGATGCTTTACAAGCACCTATTCAAAAAGAAGCCAAAAGAAGCCTAACAATGGAGAGAGAAATTCCTCTCCTCCTCCAAACTTCCTCCTAAACACAGAACATATCTGAGGCATCTACTACATTATTTCAACCACACGCATGGAAAGGTTTGCTCAATTTTCCTTACAGAAATAAACACTGTTTAAAATACATGTTGCAGCTACCTTGTATCTATCACAGACATAGTCTCTGCTGTTTACGCCAGTGAGATGTTCTTCCAGGGACTTCTCCTGACAAACTCATGCCACTCCAAAGACAACAGCTCTCCTGTCAACCCTGTAAAATACCACAGCCATGGATGGGTGGAGAGTAGCACATGGGTTAGACAGTCTTACAGTGTGTTTGTCATAGCTGTAAACGTCACTAAAAACAGGGAAAGGATAGAAAAGATAAGTTTGTTTCTTAATATGAATCCAAAGACCGTGAAAGAGCAATTCCTGACATATCTCTTATTCTTGGTATTTTGTGACACTGTCCACTTGCCCATACAGGAGGCAAGGGCACATGCACTCATTTTGAAGACAAAACAGCAAGCAGGGGTGAAGTGGAGGTGACATGCAGAGGTGACATGCAGAGGAGGTGACAGGCAGCTACCTTAGAAAAGTGTCCGTCCTACCGCCAGACATCTTACACCTAGTACCAATTTCTGTTGCTGCCCACTGGATACAGAACGGTGGCAGGAGAGGCTACTGAGTATGTCTGATGATGAATTAACCATAGGCTCCCCCTGTAGCTGAGCACAGGTCACTGAGGGAGAGAATTAATAAAAACAAAATGCAAATAAAACTAAACCTCCGAGTAGAACTGTAAATAAGGAGGATGCTACTGGTTTGGCAATGACACTGCCCAGACCTAGCAGCCAGAGGTAATAACGCTGCTCACAAGATTTGTGCACAGATTTTCCAGCTTCCACGAGCGGCGCATTGCCACCTAGCAGCAGCCTGGGCGAGCAGCAGACTCTGAGCAATAGCCGAAATATTCCCAGTTGCACTGGAGTGGAGGGAATGGCAGAAACAACACTCAAGGCCACGTTCAGCCCACACAGCCTCCTATCTCCAAAACAACAAAAAGGTATCCGAGGGCACAGACTGCCACCTGAACAGGAAGATACTGGCTTTTCAGCAGCAGAACTCAGCAGAGACATAACTTACCACAGCAGCGAAAAAGCAGCTGTATTTTAACACCTCCCCTGAATACCTGCAAGGAGTCCTGCCAGCAGGACTATTGATTAGCGGACCGCACTGCAAGGAGCACATTAGCACCTGCCACTTGTCTAGCAATTCATACCTACACAAACAACTTCTGCCAAATAGTGACTGCAGCAAGCTGCATACAGAATCTAGTTACAGAAAAGAGAGGCCTCAGAAACAGCTAATTTAAAGCTGCCTTGGACTACGTGATGAGAAAGTTTAACCTGTAGGAGATTTTATACATTTTTCATTATTTGTTGCAGGGAAATGGGCAGTCTTTTCAGTATGCTGAGTGACTAAGGTCTACATGATTAAGCACTTAATGCATGCAGTTTCCTAAGTCATGGCTGCAACGGTGTTAGGTGGTCGGAGAGATGAACATGAAACACAGGACTGTAAAAAATCTGGAACTTTCCTTATGAAGGCTCTGTATGTCAAAGCGTTGGAACAAAACACATACAAAGTTGTATTTTAAAGGCCTACATGCCTAAAGAGGAGAGTGCCCATGGACTTCCCCCGTCACACCTGCCACTCCACTCACTCACAGACACCATAAACTCATGCTTGCTTTAAGCACTTCCTTCACTCCGGGGTGAACCCCAACAAGAGCCAGCTGAGGTCAGCTGCAAGCAATTGACTTGGCTCTAGTGCTCCTTCTCCGTTCTGCTTTCCTGCCACTGAATTATTGCCAAACTCCTCTTCTTACCAACTCATCAATCCTTCATTCCACTGCTCTGTGCTGTTCCGAGAAGCTGTCATCAGCCCCAGCTTTTCCCATTGCTCTCTGGGCTGGGAAACACTTGCACATCTTCTCAGGCTCCTCCAGCTGTGGGTAACTGAACTTTGGGTCTTCTGTTGACTGAAGAAGGATCCTGACAACACTCGCATCAGGACTGTCATTCACTGAAATGAGGATATAAGTTCATTGTATTATCTCAGCTAAACTGAGCTCTTACTGCTGAATGTGTAAGCCACAGCTGAAGCTCTTAAGCAAACTGTGAAGCCTCCTCAGTAAAACCACTCTGTAAGAACAAATAGCAAAAAAGGCTATAGCTGAGGGGCGGTTACAGAAGAACTGGCAGCAAAAAAGCTCTGTAGCACAATATTATTATGGAAGTGTCTAAAAATAAGAGCATTTCTATTTTAAAACTGCAAGTAGCAAATGACTTAAATAGTCTTTTTGTAGAACAGAGATGTTGGGGATTTTATTTCTAACATTATCTGTTTATATAAATGAGGAAGAATAAAACAGTGGGATGCATTACACAATTTGTTGGGTTAAACCAAAGCAATTCAATCACCCCATCCCTAAGGATTTCATCCAGTTTGGGGACCCCTGCAGGAGCTCCCAGTTCTAGGCCTTTAAGTCCCACATCCACCTCCCTCACAGAAGGCAGAGCAGCAGCAGTTGGAGCCAAGTGCCCCTTAAATTGCAGCCACAGACAGGGGCCTCCTCTTGCTAAGGCAGTGGTGCTGCCCAAACAGCCCTTTCCCATCTTCTCCAAGGGGAAGGCAGCAACCCAGTCTGGGTTTGGTCAACCTCGTTTCATACCTGTTTCTGCACCACCATCACTGCTTAGCTCCCTTTTTTCAGATGACTAGACAATTCCTGGGTCAGCAAGTAAGACATGATACAGTTTCCAATTAAGATATAGGATAAGCTTAATTAAGAAATGAAATTAGAATATTTCTTCAATTTTGTCAGTTCGTCATGCTTCCTCATGAAAGGAACCTGTGGGACTAAGTAAAGCACTCATAGCTAGACCCAAGTTTCCTAAGGACTGTGGCTACTAAGACTTGAGTGAAGCAAGGCATATTCTTCCACCACTTAGTCTCTGCAAGTAACAGATTCTGGAACTCCTATTGTATCAGTGAAGTCACACACCACTGCTCTTGCTGGCCTTCCTTAAGCAAAATGCTTTCCCAAATAACACTCCTCACAGCTCTCACATGATCCAGGGGCTGTTTTCTGCTTGAGTTAAATTGTGCTACTGGCATAGCAAAAGTCCAGGCAGAGTGCCTCCCCTTCTAGCCCTCAGTCTGTGCCCCTCACTGAGTTGGCCTTCACTACTGAAGTTAAATAAAAAAATAATAATAATTAAAAAAAACCCTTACTCTCATTCCCCCATTCTTACACTGCTGACAGGTGGAATATCAGTGTCAGACAGAGTTTCAGTAGGGCACAGCAACAACATTCTCTCTCACACAGGCAGGAGGATGGATACACGCCAGGGTAGGTAACGCTACATGTCATACCACAAGAGGATTAAATCCACACAGCAGTGAAATCCCAGACCCGCTTTCTCACCGAGACACATACACAAGTGCAAACGGATGCAACTGCTGCACCAACAGGCCCACGTCAGCAAGAACTGCTTTCAGTGCAGAGCGGTGTGTTTTCTATGAGAACCTCTGCAGAAGGGAGACAACCTATGCTTGTGCTCGCATTGTATACAGGTATATTAACATATATAAATATTCAGCAGTATTGCATTACTACTTTAAATACGAGTAGTACCAGGGAGAAAGGAACAGGAGCTTCTGTAGACTTACAAAGCACTCAATTCAAGACTGACTCCATGCAGCAGAGATCATGTGACATTCAGGTATCATTAAAAAGATTCATTTGCAATTTTCCTTATTCAGTTCCTACTCTTTGTTGAAATAACTCTTGTGGGAATAGAGGTTCAAGCACAAACCAGGCACTGTGGTATTTCTATAGCACAGTGACAACTGGAGGCTGTAGGGAGAATAAAACATTCAGTGACAAACTGAAGGATGTTGACTTCCCATGGATGGCTTTTAAGCAATTCAAGTCGTACTACATGCATGTCTACTATTTAATAAAAATCTACCTATTTAGTACTTCCCTTAAATTTCTGCCCCTCTTCCTAAATGCTTTTCCACAGATCTGTTTCTCTGTTTTTTTTTTTTTTTTTTTTTTTTTTCTTTTTTAAGTTTTGCAACTAATTGCAAACAAAGTTGTTTCAGGGTTAAAGAGGAAAAGGTTGAAATGAAGGAAAACTGTGAAGGAAAACTTAAAAAAAAGCACAGAAACATACTAAAAATCCTCCAAAGCATAGGTGCTTTTTGGACAACATATGGTTATCATCATGTTGTTTACTTCCTATCCTTGACACACATTCCTACGACTTGGATACAGATGGTATAGGCACCTGGATAAAATGAGAAATAACTTGAAGAGAAAATGTGCCTTTTCCAAAATTTGCAGTGTTCTTCAAGTAGCAGTGTAAACATCCTGACAAGCCTAAGCCTCAGACCAGAACAGAACCACTCAAGCTGTGAAGATGAGCTGGAGAACTCCTCAGTTGTGTATTATACAGTGCTCTGTATCATATCTGACTTTGTTAAGTATTTCCTAGGAAGCACCAATAATTTGTCTGTTATTACTAGTGCTTTACATGGGAACAATGAAAGACTATTCGTTACACACATATTATAGAGACATAAACCAAATGAGGAGCGAATAGACACTTCCTCCATTAGTAATCAACAAGTGGGAACCAGAGTCCTGATATTCAAACATTCACATTTATATAAAAACCTGTCTTTAATCTACCCAGAAGCTTCAAACCCAGAAGTACTCAGAAACACGCTTGAGACATCCCTGTGTACCTGCCCATAAGGTACCCCTCACCCAGCAGCAGCATATTCGTACAGCTGCCCTGTCTCCAGTCCAAAGCTGGTAATTGCACATAGCACTGAACTCATTCAGAGCAATGGAAAAATCTCCAAATGTGTGAGAGTTCTGCACTGGGTTCTACTGCTCAGCTTGGATCTTCACTTCTTGGTCTGACTGACGTAAAAAGGTCCTCCAAGAAGTCGAATTGAAATGCTGAGAACCTCTCATATGCGTTACAGGATACTCTGCACTGCCACTGAGTGGCTGTGTTCACTCTAACTTACTTACATTCAACAGCTCCTGGTCTGCAAACCAGCAGGGATGTCTATCACAAGAACAAAAGATGGACTAGCAGACATCCTTCCCCAAGAAGGAGGTTCTACTGTATCATCATAAATAGACTTAGAAGAAAGGGAGAATTCTACCAAGAACAGATGGAAATCTGGATAAAAATTCAGCAGTAAATTTGGATCACAGGAGATGGTCAATGTAGTTTTCAGGTAGGAAGACTGTCTTTCCTGAAAGAATGGTATAAAAGTCTAAAAAATTACAACTCTTCCAGTTAATGAGCATTCTATACAGTAATTACATTCCAGAGTTTGATTTTATACTATGAACTGTAGCCTAACAACTCCAGGCAATTAATTTGCAAAGGATGTGATTCTTTTTGTTATACTCCCATAGTAAATTGTTGCTTCACTTCCTTCTTCCACACACAGTCATGATTTTATTTTGCTTCATTTCCAAGTCCTGAGCTCTGACTTGGCCAGGCAGACAGTGGAATGTTTCCAAAACTGCTAATGTACATATTAAATTGATCAGATCCCAACCATTGCCTTCCAAAGGAAATGATTCATTTATTAAGGTTGTAATTAGAGTCAATGAAACAGCTGGTTATGAGTCCTTTTTCCTGGCCTCTACAACATTTTAACATCTGTTTGTATGAGCAAGAACAGGGCACTGACTCATTAAGGAGAAACTAGTAGCACTCTATTTTATATGAAGCTACAGTCAGTGGTCAGTGTTTCAATATAAGGCTTGATTTCACCTCAAGACTTTAAAACACCAAGACAAAAATGCAAAACTTAATTGGAGATGACATTTTAGAACATGCCTCCTGAACAACCCCATAAAGCAGGCACAAGTAGGCACAAGAAGATTTTTATGTAATTTAATGGATTGTTCAAGTCAGACAGATATAACTTGAGCATGATTTTATTTGCATAACTGCTTAACTGAGGGCAAGACTCAGATGTCAGATTTTGCTTTAATACTGCGTTTTAACCCACTTAAATTGCAACTCGGGCACGAACTGCTGCAGAACTTGGATTCTGGTAGCCTTCCTCACAGACACCTAGAAGGCAACACAATAGCTGGCAAGAAGCACCAAGCCTAACTTGCATTTTAGCATCTAGTCATGCACGTTCTTCCCTGCTCTATGTACTCACTCCACTCACTGAAACCCTGTTTTGTTCAGCATTTAAAGGGCCTATCTCAAGGAGCTTGTTCTCAGGGGTTACCTCCTTTGGAAAACACCTGGTGACCAACTCGGCTCATATCAATATAGTGCTAGCAGGTACAAGGTTGTCAACGTTTTAGTGGCGGTCTGGGATGAAGATATAGGTACAGAATTTTGAGATATTTGTTGCAAATCAATACCTTTGCAACACCTAAGAACGGTCAGGTACACGACATCTCCAAATACAACAAACGCCAAACATACGAATCAGATGTACTTTGGCTCTGTACATAAAAAAATACTGAAGAGGTACAGAAACAAAAGAGATCTGCCCAGGGTTGCATGACAAATCACAGGAAAAGCCAGAAGCAGAAACTATCAGTTTCTGACTCTAACTACATGCTCACTCCTTCTGATCATACTGCCGTAGTCAGGATCTATGGAATTAATTACTAAAATGTAACTGAATTACCAAAAGCAACAGAACACATTTCACTAATCAAGTTTCGCAGACATGAATAAGGCAGTTTTTAAACAACCAGCTTGGTAAACACCAGCTCAGAATTTCTTATTGCCTATTTTCAGCATCGCTCTGGTATGTGGCAGTCCTCAACACAAGGTGACATAAGTACATCTGCAGAAAGAGGCAAGAGCTCTTAATAACAGAAGGTTGGATTCTGCTGCCTCTCCAGAATTACTCACTCTAGGGAATCACTCATTCTCTGAAGCACCTTAGAAGGGGTCACAAGCCAAACAGAGAAAAACAGAGTGGTAGAGAAGTCTGCCCCAAAAAAGGGGGAAAAAAAATCAATGCAGCATTGACAACAAGTCACAATTAAAAAAGCAGTTTAGTATTCCTTGTTAACACATGGTTCTCAAGTGTAAATATCCATTCTCATATGAAAAATTCAACCTCTGTTCAGAAACAACTCGCATTTTGATTGCACCAGATGTCTCTGAATTACCAGACACCCACCGGTCTCTGCAGCTCTTCAGAAAGGAGACAAGGTGCATTCCTTCAGAGGACACCTTAGGCATGACAGGAAGGCAACTTCTGGCATTAAACAAGCCATAGTAGGTACAATGAAAGTAATTAACCAAATTGTAACTATGACTGTTAGCAGTAATTAAATGAATGTTGTCCTAAAAATGAGAATTCTTTAAAAGATAGAGCCTTCCAATAATCGAAGCAAGCTGCAGTCATACAGCAGCTGCCACAGGAAGTGGGGAAAAAAAAGCCACCTTTTTGCTAGTTCTGAGTATCACCAGGTGAACAACATAACATCCTTTCGTTTCTTTCAGCCGAGCACCTGATCTGGATAATTTGTAGCCTTGATGGTTCAAACATCAGATAGCCCTTCTTCTCTCAGCTCACAGCCTATTTGTTTTCTATACATTAAAGCTGCACACAGGGAACACAGCACTCACTGTATCCCCAACTAAACAGCAAGTAAAGTGTCATTAAAAAAAATTCGTATGTTTGACATCAGTAGAAATTTAATCTACAAATGTTGTATAAATGCCCTACTCCATTTTAATTATTTAAGAAGGAACTTACACTCTTTACCCTTTGCTGGCTTCTTCAGAGCACCACTAAAAGAGCTGTGTGGCTCTTTACCTTTACCTTTATCTACGGCGAGAAGTTAAGCACTTATTTCACTGCTTCCTTCAAAGCACTAGAAACATTTACAGCTGACATGAGGCTTTTTTTTTTTTTTTTTTATCCCTGCATTCATCTCCTGAGATTTAGGCAGGAACATCAGACTTTGGGTCCCAGATTCCTTCCAACAATAATCCAAATTACATCCAAACCCGTAGCAGGCGCAGGTGGTATTCTGGGATATGAAACGCGTCACTGTGCTTCCAAAGCAGAAAAACCAAGTTTCTTACAGTGATGTTTGTCAAGTATCATTATTGCAAGGAGATGCTTGTAGGTCATTTCTTTGCAAAATATTTTACTCCCTTTTAGTCTGCCCATTAAGTAACCAGAAGCAAGTAGCAGAGAACAAACTATCTAAGCAAATAAAAATCTTACTCCAATCAACCCCAAAAACCTCCAAACAACTTTCCAGAACCAAGTGCCATGTCAAACATGTCACACCTGGAGCATTCCCGAACAGAGGGCACATTTCAAGTTTGCTTCTTTTACATAAAAAGGATGTTTGGTTATGAGAGTAAGAATTTTGCCAGAAAGTTTGTTAGAATTTCAGTTTGCTCGAGACTAAAACAAACAACTTGATCAGGTCAAAGCTGCACAACTGCAGATTACGTAGAAAAACACACAATAAGTCCAAAAGCCTTTTACAAGTGAGCTTGCCAAATAGTATGCACTGGCATTCAGATGCCTCCTCGTCATTCCTCTTTTTTTTTCTTTTTTTTTCCCCTAAAGATGAGGCATACCTGATCTTTGATGGTTTGCTTTTGCAAGCACACCTTTAAATTAGAGTTCTTCAGGGACAGATTATATAATGTAAAACTTAATATTTAATAGAAAAAGGAAAAGTTCTTTCTTACTTAACAATGAGACATGATAATGATGCATTAACAGAGTTTTAATCTTCACAAACATTATGATTCATGCCAAAAGTTTTTTTTTCTAGTTTTGTAATAGAAAGCAAGAAGGGTAGAATTACTTTGTTTTGATAAAATAAGTTCCCTTCCAATTTTATTAGTAGTAGTCCATCAATCCAAACCTCCAGTTACCTCCATTATTCTTTATTGATTTAGTTTTCTTTTGCTTCTATTAAGAACAAGCTTTTAATCTTAAAAACTTTTTAAGAAATGGACTTCAATCCTCCACACAGCTATGACTGGCACCCAGATCTGCAACTACCTTATTACAAGCCCATGCTTCAGTGCAAGGCACAAACACAACCTGATTTCTACCAGCTGCAAGGCATGCAACAGGAATAGGAGAATCTTAAATTGAGTGCAAGCTCAAAGCAGCGCGGGGCCTCTTTAAGAGTTTCCTCATTAGTGTCCAAACCTGGGCAGTAAACAAAGCACATTTCAACTGCAGCATTTCATTGGTGAAACACAAGCCACCCCATCAGATGAGCAAGACGCTCAAGGGACAATGCAATGCAGGGGCAGGAGCACTATACACTGTAGCAGCACGCGGAGCGTTTTCTCCACCGCTGCCCCAGGAACAAGAGTGCACTGGAAGGACGGCCAAGGAAGCCACCTGGGAGCTGCAGTCTGCTCAGGATGCCGGGGAGATGGGCCCATGAACGCAGTCCTTCTGTGTAGAGCTGGTGTTTACGACAGCTGGGCTCAGGTTTTGGACTTCGTCGCAGATTGCTCACACAGCCCATCTGGAGCAAGGCCTACAGAAGGGCTCCCTTCCCAATGCCACAAGTTTGCAGTGGGAGGGCATCATGTGGTAGAAGGGCTTTTTCTTCCCCACCTTTTCCATCCAAACACCTGCAACGATCACACATAAAGCAAGAGCAACAGTGTTTCACTTAACAGACCGTACCTTGAAGTTCAGATATATAGATGAGGTACAAGCTCTTGAATCCTTCAGGATAGTCAGCTCGCTACAGCAGCCTGCCACCCTCCCGTCCTCAAGACTCTGCAGCACGGAGCACATTGGCACGAGCCCTGCGTCCCGGCCCACTTTTGCTTGGGGCGCCGGTCCCTTGCCGCCAGGAAACACAACCAGCGTTCACAGCACTTGGCCACAGCACCCGGGCAGATGGATGGATGGTACTGCCGAAGGGCTCACCTCCGGCAGGGCAGCAGAGCCACATCCACTGCCGTGCACACGCACACCACACAAACAGCCTCTTCCTCTCTTTCTCCTTGCCTTCTCCTCTCTACCCTTTTTTTTTTTTTTTTTAATCTTTTCCTTTTCTCTTTTTCTCTTTTTTCTTCCTCTCACTTTTTCCTTTTTCTTTGAATATGATAAAGGAAAAAATCACTTACTACTACCCTTGTGCAATACACTCAGGAAACACATTGTGGTAAGCCACTGGGATGCCATCTAGCAACAGCAACTGGAGCAAAGTGCCCCCGCAGTGCTCTGAAGAGCCGGCACTGGCACTGCAGGCTGCTGAGCGCCGTCCAGCCCGGGCCAACTGCAGGCAAGAAAAGGGAGGGTGGAAACGGAAGGAGGGAGAGGGCCTTTCTTTTCCCTGGAGTTGCTAATCTTCCATGGTAGATTTTACTTACTCACTTGTCAGTCTGATCAGCATCATTGCTAATGAAGGATGAAACGTGCTATTTTGGAAACACGCCTCTGATGAACAGCCTTGACCAGAAGGGTTACGATGAAGGGTTATGATTCTTTACAGCAGGTGCTGGTAGTGAACACTGTAATTAAAATTATTATTTTCATTTACACTTCACCCAATTATTTTCACACTATCATAACTCTCTTTGACATCGTCTCTCATGACAGAAGTTTTCCATGCTGGGCCTCTGGCTGAATATTATTGATTGTAAAATTCAAACATAATCTGCTTAAGCATTGGTGACTTCTCCAAAACTTGTCTGAGGTTTGTTCATTTGTCTTGGGAGAAGTTCACTGGTGGGACTTAGTTTTTAAAGGATGCCATACTTATCATTTAGAATTATTAGGGGGAAAACTTTGTGAGAAAAAAATTTGGAAGTGTGACAATACAACCGTTGGCGAATTTAGCCTATGATAACTAAAATAAAATATTTTTAAAAACTATATAAAAAAGGTCTTTCAAGAGTTAGGAACAATAAAGATGTTAACAATACATGCATTTCAAGATGAAATACTACTTTCGTTTCTTGAAACTCATTTTGCTGCTGCTTGATAAGAACAATCTTCATGAGCCAGAATTTTGAGTGCTGTAGAAAGGAGACTGTTAGAATGTGAGTAATTACAATCAATTTCCTTCTCCATAAGAAACCTTGTATCAGACCTCTAACATGACTGAAGAGCATATATCTGGATTAGCTTCAAAGAAAATGTATGATTCAAAAGGAAAACCCAGTTTGTTTTCCTTTCACATGGATGTTAAGCTTTGTAGCAAATTTTTTTCAAAAAAACACTTTTATGTTTTGAAAATTAATTAATTATGCTTTTACGGTTTTATAAAATCTGCAGTTATCCAGCACGTTTCCGATATATAGTTTGATTAAATCAAAATGATTTGTAATCTTACAAAGACACCAATGAATAAAACTAGCTCCACAACTTTTAAAAAGGTCATTCTTTTTTCCCCTGATTAAAACTCCTAACAAAATTACAGCAGCTATGTTTTTCATCAAGGAAGTAGTTGAATGACTAATTCTATATAAATATATTCCATGCTACTTCAATAAATTAGAAACAACAAGAATAACCTAGTTAAAATGCAATTCAGAGGAAGCAGGGGGCGGATGGCTATTTACATGAGAAAGCACAGCATAAACGAGGCTCATAAATTATTCACAGCTAACCAACAGAATTTAAGGGAGCAAATCTTTTTAGAAATTAAGTGAGAGCTGCTGGCATAATGATTACATTTTCCCCCTCTCTGAACTGACAGGAAAATTGACTTCAAATATCCTAATGAATCTCAGTCCTACATCTGCTCATGACTAAGGCCAAAATCACCGTAAAAACAAGTCAGTGACAAGCCCCACTTTCACCACTGCCAGCAGTCACCTTCCTGGTGCAGTTCCCGCCTTCAAAAGCAGAAAATAGAAGAAACTCTGTGATGAAATCAAGCCAGAGTTTTTCTTTGTTTCATTTCATGGCTGGTATTCCTTCTTTGGCATGGGCTAATTAAACAGGAGTTTGGCCATTGTAAAAGCCAAAATTATCACTCTGCAGCTTTAAAAAGCTACTGCCAGTGAAGTAACCCTATGGACTCCTGTCAGAACAGCTATATAAGCCAAGTGCACTGAGAGATGTGATCCCCGTACCCCAGCAAGCTGTCACTAAAGCTGTTCCAAAATCTTCCTTTGTTCGTTTTCCTTTCTGTAGTGTCTGCACTGATGAATCACATCTGTACCTGTGATCATGAAGCAGTGCTTTGAACACCCTTCTTACCGCACTATAATTCTACTTTTTGCCTTCAGAAAGGGGAAAGGGAGAAATCCATATCCATCCTCCTCACTTGCCAGCGTTGTTGCTTCTTGCACCCGCACAAAAGTAGTGACGTAATCCCCATTTTTCCACATATACTGTCAAGGTTTTATTAAATTTAATCTAATGACTAAAATTGCAGTTGGGAAAAGGAAGCTACTGTCCTGATAAAGCAGCTCCAGAACTGCTGCTATCTTCCTCGCTGCCCACCCCTTTCAGCCCACCTCCTTCTTCACACACTTTTCACTTCCTTACTATGTCCCAGTTTTCAACAGCTGTTTAGAGCTAAGAAATAATCTCAGAAGGGAAGAACTGTAGCTGCTTCTTCAGTGTCTGCATCCTGCTTGTGCACGTTGAATACATAGTCCATGCAAGGCTCATAATTCAACAGCAACAGAAGTGAAACAAGGGCTAAGACGACTTTGCCATACTTACGCAGCTTGCAGAACAAATCATTTAATCCTGTACAGAAACCAATTGCTTTATTTTAAGCACAATAACTTATTCCATTAACACTTTTCCTAAGTCTTGTTTTTCTTTTTTTTTTTTTTCCTTCAGAAATGCAGGCAGGAAAATGGTTCTGCTTTCCCATCTTTGCCACACCAAAAAAGTCTGTACACAGAAGAAGGAAAAGAGACACAGAGTTGTGAACAGAGCAAGTTTTTTCTGTTTTTGTTTTTTTCTGTCAGCATCTGCTTTATAAAAAAAGGCAGTACCTAGACTTTTGATGAAGAGAACAAAATTCCCAGTGTAAATGAAGGACACTGAAATCAGCCTGACCTGGCAAAACTTCAGTAACTAATAGAGCTGGTTTCCTGTTTTTTTCTTAATTCAAGACCCACGGTTTTTAGTATGCAGCCAAATGAGTTCAGTTTCATAAATGTGTAGTGCCTTCACTAAAATAGCTAGGATTGTTCTGTGGCAAATATAAATATGCATTTTCAGATCAGCATCTGCCTTTGTCATTGATTGTGTGCAAGACACAGCCTATGACACCAGGCTTCGGACAGGCTTATGCAGATCGTAAAAGGCATCTTCATGAGACAGAAATATTAAGTCTTCAAAGTGAGCAGAAGTCACAGGCTGGAGCCCATTTTTGCTAAATTTGGCAATAAACAGACACAGCTGACTTTGAACGGCCTAATAAGTCTTCCCATTCCTTCCACAAGCATTCCTTCAACACGCATTTCTTTTACAGACTTGACTTACCAAAATCTTATGGGTGCAGAAGCAATGATTATTTCAGTCACCCCTGTGGTCCTTCCAAGTTCATCCTTTGTACTTAAGAGGAACTTAACTTAAGAGGAAAAAGACAAAGCATAAATCATTTCAATTTCAC
Source organism: Crypturellus tataupa (assembly GCA_034781795.1). Lineage (NCBI taxonomy): Eukaryota > Metazoa > Chordata > Aves > Tinamiformes > Tinamidae > Crypturellus > Crypturellus tataupa. Next base: position 3,745,174 of record JAWLRI010000618.1, read on the forward strand.
TTAAAGTCAGTAGAAAGGGATAGTCCTTCCAAGTGGCAATGACATGTTCAATCTTTTATTTGAAAATACATTTTTTTTCTGGAAAGACAGAAAAATACAGAAAATAAAGCTTTATAATCTTTTCAATTTTAACAGAAAGAATGATAAGCAAAAAAGAGATACGTTGGATTTTAAATATATTGAAAAAATCTTGCTCACTTAATCATGATTTATTTATTCTGTCACTCTGAATACATCAGGACATTTTTTAATTATTTGCTAGGAGTAAATATTTTAAATACAATTCTTTCTTTGTTTTGTGTGTTAGTGATTCTGGGAATTCAGGTATTTCATCATTCCAATGAGTATCAAACTCTAAATAGATCTTCAGCGCAGATGCGAAGTCAAAAAAATTTGACCGATTTACACTAGCTTGCTGACACTGTCTCTGATTTTGCTCATACTGGCCTAAGCACCAAGAATTTGAAACATTTGGAGTCAAAAGCACAAGCGAACTTGGAACCACATTCAATCTAAGATTTCAATGCTATCTTGAATGTAGTGGGAACCATCAGCACCTAGAAGGATTAGGTCCTGATTTTTCCTGTAAAATACAACAAATTACTCCAGAACATATATAAAGGTAATAGTAGTAAACACTGACTAATTTGCCATGGTGGCCTTGGTTGTTTTAATGCTTTTGCCCATGAGTGGACTCAACCTTGTGTTGACTGCCTGGTTTCTCAGAGCACTTCCTTTGCAGCTTGCAAACTGAGGAGTGCAACTGAGAAGTTGCAACTGCCACAGAAATAGATTTGAAAGAAAGGATGTCTCTGAGTAGAGGGGTATGAATCTGGCCCTGCCACTAGCTCATCTTTTGAAGTTCCTAGACTTTCTTCTTTAGACTGTATGAAACAGATTCCACCTTCTCCTTCTCCATTTCTTTTTTACACTCCAAAGGTTTTCCAAGTTTTGATCCTTGAGTGTGTAAGGTTTCTGTTTGGCTGGTTGCATCCTCACCTGGTTTTCCAGAGCAACTGAAGGACAGCTCCAAAGAAAGAAAATTCTCTCCCAAGCCTTCTCAGAGCCTCATCACCTTAACAGAAAGCATGCAGTGGGCTACATTGCCACACACATTCCAACAGCAACAGGCAAAGTGAAAAAGATTTATAAGCACCATTGACACATTGAAGTATGAAAACATAAATCACCAGCTTTGACAATGCTTGGAATGTGTCAGGAAAGCTTTAAATCTAAGCTCCCGTGGATCACCTGGATCTTTGCAGCATGTGGTCCATCATTTATCTAGGAGAACTTTGACTGACAACTTAGTGTGCTAGCAGAGAATTTTTCTACTGAAAATCAACATTATCCCTATAACTAAAAATAGTGACAGCAGACAGAAGACTGAAAATCCACCCCCAAGCTGTAAAAATCATTTCACAATTACTGAAAATACTGATTCCAGCCTGGTGGATTTCTAAGCTTCTAAGCTGTCGTCGCCGGCTACACATGTGCTTGGCAATCAACATTCTCTGCTTCAAAAACGAGAACTGGTAAAATATAAAGCTGACCTCTCTGGGCATCCACACATATGAATTTTCTGTCCCTAGAGACATTCAAAACTTTACTTGCCAAGCTGCTGAGCACCCTGACCTAAGTTGGCCCTGCTTGGGATAAAGGCGTTGAACAGGTATCTTTCAGAGGCTCATCCAAAATTACATAATTCTTCTAGTCCATTCCTGTAAAAGTCCAAGTCAGGAGGTGCATTACTTTTCCCACTTACAGATATACTATTTGATAGCTGGGCAAGTGTACGCAGCCTGCATGTAATTCAAATGGACACAACTTTCCTTGTAGTTAAAAAAAAATCAGAGATAGAAAACAAAGCCAAAGAGAACGCATATTGTTAGGATGGAAAGAAAACCTGTTTTAAATGCTCTAATTTCCAATCAGTTATAGTACATTGCTCAGCCACCATTCAGCTACTATGGAAAGCCAAATAAAATCAAGTACCATACATTAACAAAGCAACACAGGCACCATCAGCAAGTAGATGTGACAAGTGTAACAAGTTCCCTTACTCCTTATTACCACAATAAATACTGATACTCAGCAGTTGGAGTATACACCACACAACTTTCCCAGTCAAGGTGTTATTTTTGGCTCACTGTCATTTTCAGGATAGATAAGGAGCACACCCAGCCTTATCTGCCTCCCTCAGCCACTCCTGAGGGAGTGCTGAGGGCTGAGTGGCTGTATTTAAAACACTCAAAAGTCTGGCAGTCCCAAAATGGGGCTTTTATATCAGGTTTTCAAATCTTCATACAAATTTAGGACATCAAGGAAAATATATACATTGTTCCTTTATAATGATGCCTGAAAACCAAGATGAATCATCAGTCAAAACAACATACATGCCCACAGGCACAATGAAGGGCACAGTATGGGCTCAAGAGAATTTTTCCAAGTTGGGTTCCAGGATAAGAAAAGGCAGATATGAGGGATTAGAACAGAACAGGAATTAATAGTCCTGGAGCATTTCCCACACCTCTAGTCCTCTGTTTGCTGTCATTTCTAACCAAGATACATCTGAAGCTGAAGTTTGCTATTTTCAAGTTTGTAGCACATACATAAATTTCAACGCCATGGCATATTATGTGGCCAAACATGACCTTGTGTGTCTAAGCCAGCCACGCAAGACACTGATTTACTAGAATATTCTCACACGCTCATGATTTGAGTTTTTTTTGTTTTTGTAGCACATTACTATGTCATGCGAACCATTTTTCTATACTTGTGTTCATTTTACCTCACTCCCTATGGGTTTTTTTGCTGCTTTTTAATCTGTGGATGATATTTACAGGCTGACCCAATTTTCTTCTATGAAAATAATTGGACCTACTGCTTTTTAAAAAAAAAATTAGACAAAATACTCCTGGTCTTGCCTTAAACTAAAGTAACGCACCTCTTCTTAAATACACTAGTTTCAAGCAGTTTAAACTGCTTACAATAGTGTAAAATAAGTAACTCATCCTAATATATGGACAAAATGTTTATGTATTGAATATTTTAATGTCACTACTATTTTTATAATACCATTAGATGTGAAGTATATAATGTGAAATCAAATTCTGAAGTGCAAGACATGCCCAACCAAGTTCCAAATCATGTTATGCTTGTGCCTGCCAAACAAATACAAGCCTTCATGGCAACTCCTTCACTTGTACAGAAAAACAAAAACAGATTCTCATTTTTGTAACAACAGGTTTCAAAACTCTATGCTTTATACCTTTCATATATTGCATATTTTAGTCATCTATGAAAAACAGCCACATGGCCCCAAAGCCAAAGCTTAACTTTACCACTTGTTATGAAAAGGTGTGAGGTAATAAAATAAAAACACTCTGCTCTTTGTTTCTTAATACTTTCTGTGATCAAGTAAATTTCCATTGACCTAGAAGTAGGCTAAGAATTTCCAGATTTGACTCAATACTAGCAAAATTCTATCTTTAAGCTTTTTTTAAGTTGTTTAGATCTAAGCACAAACTTCTGATACATTGCAAATGAGATGGAGATGTATATTACATTGTGTTTTATTATATTTCATTGAAACATAATGACAAAAGTCAACCGAGAACTCTTTCAAAAAAGGAATGTGGCAGCTACTACAATAATGCTGCACAACAGGAATGTGAAAACCTTTAAGTAGTACTTCTATCAGGAGGTTTGAGCAATGCAATCTTTCTACCAATTACCGTCTGCTGATAATAAATACTGTACTCAATATTTTTTAAACAAGAGTTCTTTTTAAAAATGAAGCATAAATAGAATTGCAGGATGGTGTAATTAATATTTCTTCTCCATTGTTTTACATAACATATGCGTTTTTTTATATATCTGACTTTTTTTTTTTTCTTATATCCAGCTATATTGTCGTGGTAGAAAAGGAGTATTTATCTTTTGATGGAACAGACTCGCTGATGGAACAGTTATAATCAGTTAGTACTATGTTTGGTCATTCATATCTTATTTATGTCATTACCATTTTCTTAGAAAATGCTCGCAGCAAATACTTTTGCATCTTGGTTTAAGATGCTAAGGTGACCAGTCATCTTCCTGTAGAGATATCAAGGCAAGGCCCTAATTATTAGACATCAAAACATTTCCAGTCTGCAAGTCCACTGCATAACCTGAACATATCTCAACTCAGGACATTTGTACCCCTTCAGCTTAAACTACCAGCACATCAATATATTCACTTTGGTCAAGCAAATCAGTAAATAATAGTATTTAGTAAAATTAATTACTAAATACTAATTACTAACACTATTTACTGTGTATATTTACTGTGTAAAAGGCACAAACCTGATAAACATGTTCCTATTTTACACTTTTAAGCCTTATTTTGTAAGGAAAAATAAGTATTGACTGGAGAGAGATTAAACTCCTGATAAAGTTATAAGTGGGTCTCTAAGGTAGTTTACCTACACAGCATTCTATGGCTAATCAGAAGTTAAACAGGCTAAAGCAAAAATAGATTATTTAAGTAATGTCCACTGGCAAATACACTGGTTTAAAAACTTGGGAAGATCCTTCAACAGAACTTTAAAATCACTTTTCACCTGGAAAGAAAGGCAAAGAGGACTTATCTTAAGCAGAAAATCTAACCTCACACCCAGGATGTGATGCAAAGCAAGTATTTGTTGCCTAGGCTTTGTAGTGCTTCCCCCACCTTTTTCCCCCTCTGTTTTAAAATGAGTAAAGTCCAAAGAAAGGGGGGGAAAAATGTATATATTGAGTCAACCTGTGGGGTTCTTGCTTTTCTTTTTCTAATCACAAACTTAGAGATGAAGAGATTAAAAAAATGCATCCCTGCTTGAGGGATTTTCTAAAATGTATTTGATAGGTCCCAGCTCAGATAATTGAAGACTTATAGGAAACTTTTGAAACATAGTTAAGTCAGGCAATACACTTGCTACTATTTTACCAAAAGTACCAGTACCAATATGTAAGCACATAATGAGTATAATGTATACAATACATAATTCATTCAGTTGCCTATGCGGTAACAGATATGATACAATTTTGCATTTAAAAAGCTTAAATAGCCTATTATGACTTTGCTTTACAAAACAGCTACAAGTCAAGGCATAAAACAGGTAGATTTTTCAATAACCTGCTAAGGTAAAAGCAATGCTGAGACAGTATCTCATACCTCTTACATTCCTCTCCAGGGTTGTTGCAGCAATGAGATGTTGTTGCTCCTTTGCTGTGGTTATACTGAACGATTTTGAGAGAAGTAAAGCAGATATAAAAGACTTGTCTGACACAGCGTGTATCACTACATGCTACATTATAAAAGCCGTTTCACTGTTTCATGTTTTGTCTCATGTTTGAGAGGAACTCCTGCTCTGCATCTACAGTGGTATCTCACCATCTCCCCTGTCTCCACATCCTTGCTCTATCCTGTCCTGCTGGTGACAGCTTAAAAACTTGGCAAACCTGGCTTGGCGGATGCACTGTGTCCTGCTAACCAACATTCTGTTTGCTTGCCCTCTCTCCTCCTGGCAGTGCTTTGCACTCTCTAGGCTGCTTGCAAACTTGGCACCAACCTGTAAATTTACACCAGTGACAATCATCTACTGATGAAGAGAATATAAATGCAAAATGGCAGAACTACACATGCAAATCTTAAATGCAATTAATTTCTCAATCTCTTTCTTAGGTTTAAGGCCAGAACTGATCGCTGACACTTTGCACAGTTTAATGCAACTACTTCCTGTACTTACACAAGTAGCTTTCCAGAGACATCATATCTTTATTAGAACATCATTCTAGCATTTTGATTTGCAAGAAATGCCGAATTCACCCTTGGGGGTGATAAACCTTAATACCTTGTCCTTTAGCCAGTGTTTAAAGACTTTCCATACAAGACTTTCCATCAGTTTTAGTGGATATTCAAGGAAACCACTAAAAACATTCTTATGAATTAATATCTAGCAAAGACTCCATGCGAAGACAGACCAGATATTTTGGTGCCTGGAGACCTCGGTCTTTCAAACCCAAAGTTTTTTAATTATTCTAAGAAAATACAATGAAAATAAAGCCCCTATATCTTAACACAAAGCCTATATAAGACATGAATAATATTTTTCCATTATTTTAGGTGTTAAGCAAATTAAACTCGTAAATCATAAGCAGCAGAGTTTCTGTAAAAGGTTCCCATTTCCATTCTCATAGCTGGAAATTCTTCCTGAAACCAGAAAAAAACAAGAACTGGAAATAATCCAACCTCCATTTTGAACTTTAAAGGGACAAATGAGAGTCAAAGGAATCCTAGTTTCTACAAGAAAACACCAGTATGAGAATATTAATTATTACTGTCCAGAGTTACTTGTTACAAACAATTCTGTCACATTCTGTATTTAACCAAAGCCTGTTATATCCTACAGCTAAAAGAATAGCTGTGGAAATTAAGAGGGACTTGGTTTTAGAGAAAAATAAAAAATAACAAAAAGAAGAGACACACAGGCAAATATATATTTGGCTATAATGTTGTTACTTGAGAACTTTAATTTAAAGTCAGGACATTAAAGCTCCACAGGGAGAGAAATCTTATCACAGGGTCAAGAATAAAACTCCTCTCCCTTTCATTGCTTCCCTGATGAGTCTGATCGGGCACAAGGAAGCAATCAATATAAAAACGTCTTTCAGCACAGCCTAACAGCTACATTCATCCAATGCATGCAAAGAATTCAGCTGTGAATAGCTTTCCTGAGCCTAACGATTAATACTGACCATTTATCAGCTATATATTTGTTTTTTCTAATGCATGACCAGTAACATGAAAGTGTGATAGCAAAGAAATAAAATTCAATGAATAATACCTCGCTCTCTCATTGTAGTAGCAAAAACCATGCCAACTTCAGTAAGTCTTGACATTTCTAGGAGCTAAAATGGCAAGAAACAAAGTGTTCACACACAACAATAAGTACCTCAGAATGCATGTGGTTGAGCACTTAAAAACCTCCATTAATTCTATCACAACTCAAAAGATAAAAACCTGGAGCTAATAATGCTTTTAATTAGTTCTTTTCATGGATCTGATAGCATAAGGCTTGGATAATAATTAGAATAAAGCTTTCATCTACACCAGTAGCATTAACTCTTTCTGAAATCTAAAAATATAAAAAAAAAAATGCTCCAAATTCAGAGAGATGTTCAAAACGTGCTGTAATATTCCAGTATTACCAGTGATAGGGGAAGTCTGCAAAACCTATATTCCTATATTCCAGACATTATGCATCCCGTTCACTGAATAACTAGCTGTTGTTGTGGGCTTCTAAAGAAACAGCTCCTTAGCTCTACCTATACTTAAGAACAGATCTGCGTTCCTGCTGAAGACTGTTTTGATGTCCAGACCAACACTGATGCTTTTCCCACTCCTACTTGGTTGTCTCCAGAAGAGATAAAAATGTGTAGCAAATGAAGAAATTTGAATAAATTTCCCTCTGAAAAAGAAGCAATTAAAAATCTATTTTCCATTCAACTGAAAAATAAAAAATCCCCCCTCTTCTGCCTTTCTCTGCTGCCTACATTTGATTGTGCTTTTGTGTATGCAGTTTAATAATACTGAAAAAAAAAATGGGACATGGTGGGTGGAGAGAGAAGAGATCTGCTGCAGCCCAGTCACAACAGCTAATTGCTCCCCCCCTAAACATACACATCTTGTTGTACCGTTCAAAAGTGTCCCTTACTGAAAAAAAAATAAATAAAATAAAAATCTGAGTAGATTATAAAACCATAGAGCTAATTTCACACCTTCAAAAGAAAGCATTCTCCTTTGCAACAGCTCTTGGCTGCCCTTTAATCCCAAAGCTATGACAATTTTCTTCTGAAGAAGAAAATTCTGCACAGTACACTTCCTCACTTTCCCTCTTTAATAAAAATACTCAAACTCTATCAACGTATATGCAGTTGCATCACTGATTTGTTCAGTTGCCTATCTTGGGAGGCTGAAGCTTCTGGGCTGATAGGATAAACGCACAGAATTATCCTTAGCCCCTTATCAGCATTCGGTTCATCACATCTCACCACCAACTGCTGCTGTCACTGCCTGGTCCTCCTGACTTCACTTATACAACAGTTTGCCAGTGAAATCCTTCACTAAAATGCAGATGGAGAATATCCTTCAGGATTATTTTTGGTTCCCAGGAAGTCTGCAGGTAGATAGTCTGATCAGTATTTCTCTTTAAAGCGTGGGTTACATCTGGCCTGGGCAGCTTATTTCCTGCCTATCTGCTCCGTGCAGGTAGCCAGGGAGCCCCAGCCTTCAAGCAGGAGCAGAGTGAGCTCCCAGCTTCAGCAGCCAGCTCTCCCCAAGGGGAAGCAGCACATGGGAATGCTGCTAGGAAATCTTTAGCCTTAAGCACAGGAGAGGCAAACATTTTACGTAGCTTTTCCGAATTCTGCTTTAGAGAAATACATAAACGATTCACAGCTTGAATATTTGAGTTTATTCCTAAGAAGCTCTTAAAACAAACAAACAAACAAATGAACAAACAATCTCTTTAATTGTTAAAAATGTTTGTCTTTTGGAATGATTTCAGTCTCCAGTTCTGAAGAACCCTGACCCAACTGCTGAACAAACCAGACTGAAAGATTCCTGCCTCTAACGGAGATTCAATAAAACTCCTAAACAGCTGGTGAAGAGACATGGAGGAATGTTGGGTCAAGCCAAGAGATATCCTATTAGAGAACCAACAAAATGGATAAATTTCATGAGTGCTGGAAAATCAAAAAGTTATAAGACAAAGCTTTCACAAGAGTCTTACCATCAAGGAAAAGGAAAATGTCCACCTAAAATAAATTTCATAAAAACTGCTGAAAATGTACCATTTTGGAATAAAGTATCTCATTTATAAAGATGCCTTGGAAATCTTATGTTCCTGGTTTAGATAAAACTTTGTATATTTTAGTTTGCTGAAATAAAACTTTTTCTGTAAATGTTACAGAGCTCATAAAAGATTTTTTTTTATATTGCAAGAAATAGCTAAGATCAATTATGTGATTTCTGTCAACTGAATGTATCAATAACTTTTCAAAACTACAAAACTCACCCATCCCCCTTCCTCCTCCAGAAGGAATGTTCCCTTCTTCTCACAGTATCTAAACGCAACAATTTGAAACATCAAATTTTGGATGTTGCAGAATACGCTTGATAATATATATGGTTACGGAGTTGAATTATTGATGTTATACTTTACTTATATTTAACTTAAAAAAAACATTGCAGAATTGTCACTTTTTTCTAACAGCAATGATTGGCTGAGGAGCACAGCTTACTGTTTGAGAGCCAAATTGCACTAAAATCTGAAATGGAAAGGGATTAAGAATACACTTTCAAATTATGTTTTTTTGACTTTCTGCATTAATATTAGCATCTGCATACTAAAGAGTAACTTTCCTCTACAGCATTATGAAATCTGTTAGACTTCATAAAATGGACAGAAAGGACCTACTGAGAGTTGGACAGAAAACCTTTTAAAACATTTTGACCCCCTCCATGGGAACCAGCTTGGAATTACTGATATATTTATAGGCTGAGAGCACCTTAGGGACTATCTGCTATTTTCCAGTTCTACCCTCAATATTACTAACCATTTCCAAGGGAAAGTGTATTAAATGACTTGTGACACTAAAAGAAATACTTAAATCCCTATCAATATTCTTCCTTATGTCAGAAAAGGACTTGACAGCCATGCTGTGGAGAAATAAAGAATGCTGTCAAAAAATGTTGTTCAGATTCTTAATGGAATTCTTGTTTCCCCTACTGTATCTCTTTCATAATAGATCCCAATATCCTGTAATAGGTTGTGTCTGTGTGTTTCTTCATTAGCATTTAACAACTGAACAACTGTTTGGCTATGAAAATAGCCAAACATATTTGGCAGGGAATATACAGTGAAATAATGGAGTTTACGGTATATTTATGACATAAAATTGTAAATGCAAAGGAAAAAAAAAGATCAAAGTTACAGTCTTCATATGCACTGTTGTTTTTCTTTAGTCTGCTTTTATTATGAAGAATGTACAGAACAATCTAGTGGGTATCTCAGGACAGCCCTGGCAGTCCAAGATACACAATCTGGCCATGTTTCCTAAACAGTGCAAGCCAAGCATTCAGACATCAACAGCAATGGGTCTCTGCTTTATCAGGTGAAGTACAAAAATCCATGGATATGCCTAATGAGTCGCATTCATTTTGACAACTGAAAACAATTATCAGATGGCAAAGGAAAGAGGACAAAATTCCTTACAAAAAACACTCTTGTAAAAATTACTGCAATGCATATTTCACAGCAAATTACAGAGAGTGGATTTGAGACAATCTTCAAAAATGCTCTGAGTTATAAGTTTGGAAAATTAAATTCCAGCAAGCATTTATTCAGAAGCATTGCTTACTTTTCAGTGTATCTTAAAGACAGTTTTCGTGAACTGAAGATTAATTCAATACAATTGCCTGTACCAGGCCATAGATTTTAATAGACTATTTAACTAAAAATTTCCTAATATAGGTCTGAATATCGGAATTATTTATTGTTAGTATTCCAAAAAGATACTGTTTTTCCCAAAGTTAAAAATGTAAGTATAATAAAACAATAACTGTATTAATTACACATTAACTACACAAACACAAATACCAACAGAAGTTACTTCAAAATCTGGATATGTCAGTGCAAAATAAGGGTGAGAAAACAGAGAAGATACTGAACATAAGGCTAGTTAGATAAGTAATCCAACCATGATACCAGTTAAAAAAAAATGGATTATTTGACAAGAGAAGAAAACAGTCTTTTAAACGAGAGATACTGAATCAGAACTGTTTGACACTATTTCCTTTCTTGATTTTCTTTTCTTGAAGTCATTCAGATGATCAAAGAGTCAATCCATCCAAATGGCTTATTAGTGCTGTGCATTCTACTTACATTGCGTGGAAGCAAGATACTTCAGACTAGTGAACAGAAGCCTATTTGCAATATGTTTACTTTCCTCATCTATTGTTTGCAGAGCCCCTATAAGCTTTACAGGGGAACCCACAGATCACTAGTTTCAACATTAATACTAATTCCTAACAATTGCTTGGAAGACTTCGTCCTCTTGTTTATATAGACAGGTATTTTTATGGCACTTTGAACATGACTTGATTAATAAAATGTTTACCTGTCCACTCACAATAAGCCATTAACACTCAAAAACCAAGCAACCACACTGACCCATCTATGTTTATATCTACCTTTCACCACCGGAATATACTATGCAATTTACTGTGCTTCATGGTGCCTCAGTATCCTCTCTAACGCCCTTCCATCTGAGTTTGAGTTTCATCATAAGCTTAAAAAAATAAGTCTTACAGGTCACCAATTTTTAAAAACCTGTGAACTTCAAATATTGTTCACAAGATTTAGAGAAACAACTTTTTTCTATTGTATTTCTGTCCGTATCGCCTCCACCTATACATATAAAAAAAAGCAGAGGTTTTAATTGAGTTCTTACACAACAGTAATTGTAAGATAAGCTAATGAAAGCAAATTGACAAAAACAGGATCGAGTTTCTCTGATTAAAATATGAGCACAATCATATGTTTTTGTATTAAATGACTCCTATAAACAGTCTTACATGCATTTGTTAGCCTAGGTTCCTATGTACAATTTGCTTCTTTAACTACAGGTAGAACTGAAAATAATAAGTAGTAAAATCCATTTGTCAGAAGTACAACTATTCCTAAAGTCTTGCACAAAAATCTACCTAAGATATTTTTCAAAATATTTGCAAAGCACCAATAAAAGGATGCCCAGGATTGTTAAGATATTTGAATTCTATTTTAAATGAAAAAGTTTAAAAAAATTGTTTTTGCTTTTTATTATTTAAAGGATGTTCAGATCACTTGTAATCAAAATTATATTGAATATTATTCCAGTACTGAATTCTATTAAAAAAAAAAAAAAATCACCAGTCACACGTTAAATTACTTAAAACATTCTTAAAATAAGTCACAGAAATGAAATCCAATGGTCTCTTCTGTGACTGGGTAAATAACTGATGATTTCCTTCATTCTAGCATTCAAGTATGAAATTAAAATGCTTTGGCACACCAAAAAATTGTTAGCTATAAGTAACCATAATGTCTGCATTATTATTGTTATCATTATTACAATAACACTTTCAACTGCTTTTATGATCAAGATTTAGATTCTGATCTTAAGAATTCCAATTTTCTATCAATTTGCTCTAAAAGTACTGAATTTAACACAGTGAACTACATAGACTCAACAGCTTGCAGATATCTTATAAAAAAAACTAAACATGTAATGCTTTGCGTAAGATATTTAAGAGCAAAAAGTCACCTCTGCAAAAGATCAGTTCAAAATTGACATTAACAACAGATAGCCTTCTCTTCACAACCAGAAACAGGGCTTTTTAAGGTAGCGCTGAAACACTCATTTGAAAATACAGAAAGTTCATAAATGGAGCAGTGTGAAAAAATTATGCTATACTGAAGACAATATAAGAATTATGTCATGGTACACATGGTGCATACTATGTTAAATATTAAACTCACTCAAAAAACAAACAAAGAGAACAATACCAGCTTCAGCTTGATCCTTTCCTAGAAGTCTTTCCTGATGTCTTGCAGTTTGTTGACAACTGTACAGTATCAGTCTTCTCTTCCCGTATGAAGAATGGATGAGGGACGTAACTTCCCGTGCCTTACAGGGCAGCTCACAGAACAAAGTCTGCACAGAAGTGCCTATAACTCACTTAGAACAACAAAAACTACAATAGTGAAAGAAAGAAATAAGATTATTTCACCCACTACATTGCTGTCAGCTTGGAAAAGTAGCTTTGCTAAGGTCTCTACAGCCGTAGTGGCCCCTTGCTGAGGGGCTCCCTGGGTAACCACCCGCAGAATTGCAAGCACATCGTCTACTGGAACTTCTTGACTTGGGCCTTCCTGTTGAGCTTATAACATATTCTCTTAATTAAGAATTTAATTTTAATTTTTAGTTTTAGAATTAATTCTACCTCTAACTGAACAGAGGCAGAAACAAATTAAGGGACTAATTCAGTAACTCGTCCTCCATTTGCTGAAAATACTGAAAAAATCCTTTTTTTTTTTGACATTCTCCACTATCTGCAAGAAATACAAATGATCCAACCATTCACATTTAAGTATTCCAGGCTGAAACACGATTCAACACAAAAAAAAAGCTCCCAAAGTAAGAGGGGTGCAGATAAGAGAAAAATTGTTTACAACTAGGCAATAAATACTGTCTATGTTCAATCTATCAGCAAACTCTCATAGGACTTCTGCTGTTGTCTTCTCTTAATACTAAGAGATGGTTTCTGAAATTATATGCAATTGCAGGTAAAAAAAGTCTCAGTTGGATATAACTGTCACCACAGGTCTAATTTTATGCATGCATTATTTGCACAGAGTACCGCCAAATTCAACACTCATATTATCCATAGGGATATATGGATACACTCATATTCAATCATATATGGATTCAACACTCATATTATCCATATATCCACAAATTCATTCATTCCTGCAATATCTTTTCTAACACTGCATTTGAATAACGCCTACCTGTTGTTGCTTCTTTCCTGTTACCTGTTCAGAACCACAGCTCTTCATATACTCTGCCACTGTAAAAGAACCAAGTAACAACAATTACAAAATTAGTCCTATGCATCCTGTGGAGACTAGCAAATTTTGAGAGTTTATTATAGCTGCCGTTGTAGGCTGTTTTTTTTTTTCCCATGTTAATACGTATCGGTAATGTGCATCTTGTCACCACATTGCACCACATGTAAACTACCCTCCTTTTTTTCATTCTTCTTCATCTGCCCTGAAATTGAGTATCCATACGCACAAAAGAGCACAAAAGGCAGCATGATTTTGAACATGGCCCACAAGCATATTGTGCCCACAGCCATTTTCAGTGATCAAATGATTGGTTGCTTCTTTGCAAAGAGTTTAGTAAAGAAGGTTCTCCAAAATGTTGGCACGTAATTGTTAAATTGGGATAGTGTGAAACTGCATGTCCTCTTTCTGCAAGTGTTCGCATGGCTCTGAGATACTTAAGTGTCGCAGTTCCACAGAGAAAGCTGTGGTTCTTCAATTAAATATGGTTAAGCAATGGCTTAAGGAATGCCAGAAAACAAAGTCATAAACAAACAAATATTTAAAAGTGGAAACCAATATCCAACTCTAAACAAATTGCTCTTTCAGCAAGAGCAGCATCCCAGTATAAGTGCTCATAAACAGTTGCAACATCTTCATACTCTAAGAGAACAGAATGATTGGTAGGACTAAGTACATCTTAGCTTGATTTTCAAGAGAAAAACAGCTCATGCAGTCACATGTCTGCCCTCTTGGGAATTCTCATCAGGCCCTCGTATAATAACTTTTGAGTCATTTACAACGAAACTTGAAGAGTGGGAAGAAAGATCTCGAAAATACCAATTTGCTTCATGAAAATAGGTAGTTGGTAGAGCAGAAAAATTACTTGAGTTCTCACAATAAACAATAAGGCTTCAGTACATACTCGTGCTTTACTGCATGCCAAAGAATCCACACCAAAGAAGAGATGTTCTTTATATCTCAATCACAGGGAAAAAAGCATAACTGCAGTTTTATTATAACAGAATGAAAAAATCCAACTGGGAGAAATATACCCATAGGAAAACAGATTTTACTATTTCTGCTGGTTGGTGAATTATTTGTTTTTAATAACACAAGATACTACTCATTCCTCAGCAAAGTACAGAGTTCCAAGCAATGATCAGTTCCTTCATCACTTCATTTGCCAGAGGCAGTCTTTGCCCTAACCTTACAAGTCTAAAATAACTGGGATAAAATGATTACAGTAACCTTAAAACCACTAAAGAATGCATACCAAAAACTGAGGATATTCAACTGAAAATAAAGATTCCTAAATAAAAATAATAGCAAAATGCATGAAATTTAAAATATTGACTAGTTTCTGAGGTTTGGGGATAGATCTAACATGCAGCACTCAGAAAACCATGTGGTTTTACAGAATCAAATGCACCTGCCCTAAAAAAGACTTGCAGAGTTAAACCACATTCAACAGAAAATGCTAACAGCATTCACATTTCTGGGAGAACTCTTTTCCACCCAACAGCCTATTGGAGTATTTTTAAGCTGTGAGTGCACAGCAAGCATACCAAATGTTGATTACATGGAGGTCTGGCATGGCAGTCTTAAAAAAAAAATTCCCAGGCTTTCAGTGTGTTTTCTCAGGGATACCAAATGCCTCTGAGTACAAACCAAGGTTTACTGTCATATGAGACAAGTGCCAGGCTACAATTTTATTCCAAATCCTTGAAATTCTTTGCTTAGACACTCCATAGCATGAATTGCTTAACTTAGGTCAGACTCCAAAAGGTGCTGAGGTGGCCAGAAAGGGAAGATTTCCAGCTACCATAGCTACAGGGAAAAAAAAAAAAAATAGGAAAAAGGTTGGGGGTTGAGAAGTGTAACTCAGACTCTGGAAACTGAAATCAAAGAGCAAATGAAAATTAGAAAATCCCTCTTCTCTAATGTCTCCAAATGCCTAAATGTTCAAGGTACACAAAGCTCATCAGTCACACACAGCCAGGTTGCAGCCACTAATGGGATCTCAGCCCTTTCTGCAGTTCCATTTGAGCTTGACTATTAACCAGCAACTACCTACTGACCCTACCTCAATGTCATTTTAAGACTCAGCACAGCATGAAGAGCTTTAAATGTCTTTGAGAAGGAGCAGAAAATGTCTTTCAGCACTTAAATAGCAACATGTTTTTTGAAGACGCATAGTTTGTGAAGAGAAAGAACTGGAGTGGAGAAGCAAAGAGGGTGCTCAATGTGAAAGATCGAGATCTGGCCAGCAGAGATTCCAAAGATCATCTGAAAATGGAAGAGAAACTGTGGCAATCATTTTTGAAGGGGTGAGAGAAAGCAGAAAATAAAGACTGGCATCCTATACTACATTTCAATACTACTAAACTGACAGTCTAGCCACAGAAATTCAAGAAATCCTTCTGTATTTTTCTCAGATGTAGACAATAGAGTGACCCTCAAGTAGATGGCAAAACCCTGAGGGTGTGCAATGAAAGCACTGTACTTTCTTTATAAAACAGGCGGAGGAAGCATCCACCAAAATGTCACTGAAAAAAAGCAAACATTTTGACAGGGGTGTCTCACATCAACATGATCATCTCAAGTATGGCAATGTTTCTTTCTGTTATTCTTTCTGTGGGTAAGCCATGCCATAATTACTTGGGCTTATGTACTGTCAGCAATTACTTAAACTGTCTTAATATGAAGAAATAAGTAAATTCTGCTGGAGTGTAGAGGTGCTGAAGAAATTTGGCTCCTCTTTCTAAAGTAGCAAACTTGGCCATCACCAGCAAAAAACTGAAAACAATTTTCAGCTTCCCTTCACCACATCAACACTCATGTCATTCCTAGGTGAATGACATTTCCACAATTTAAGATTGATACGATCACAGAACTCTAATGCTGTTGTCCCTTATTACTAAAACACCACCACATATTTCTGTAAGGCATTCTCTCTGCGTATGCTTGTGCTATTTTCCTCTAAAACCACAGAATCGTACTTTTAGTTAGTGTGTCCTCGGAATATCCAAAGCTCTGGTGACACAAGATATAGTGATTTACCAGCAGTGCTAGACTTTTACTGAAGGACACTGAGTGTGTGCACAGGGATGTGAGTACACTGTGTGTACACACATAGGCTTATGTTTGTACACATTCTTTTCATATAAATAATTTTTTTCTTCTCTAGAGAAGTGATTCTAATCTAATTCCTAAATAAATATAAAAGTTTATAAAAGTAAATATAAAAAATATAAAGTATTACCTTTTCTGAAAAACTACACCACTTAATAATTATTTTGGAGGAATCTATCTATTAGAAACTTTTGCAAGTCTTTTATCATTTAAGGAACTGAGACATCAGAAAGATTTATATAATTTGTATTTCCACTGCATCACGTTGTGCAACTGCAGAGAATCCAAAGCCACCTGTCCCTTGGGACACAGACCAGCTCCCCATGCCATAAACACTGCTGAGGGATCAGCATCTTCCACCACAGCACAGCCTGTGAGCAGTCTGGAGGGTGGCAGCAGGGGGCCAGCAGCACATGAGAACTCCCAAGGAACAGGGAGGTTGAGCAACATTTGCTCTTACTCTAAATGCCCGGGGATAATGTTGATGAGGCTAGGAAGCATGACCTGGTGCACCAAGTGCAAGAGACACTAGTTTGCAATCCTTAAGTACTTTTTGTATTGTCCTCACCTATGCCAGTCTTTATTTAATACAATTATGAGGTGCAGCATTTATGTTTTCATAGCTCACCATAGAGACTAAAACAACGTATAATGCAACCAAAATCTTACCTAAATATTCTATATGTTAATATTATTTAAACTCAAGGTTTTGTACTTAGTGTCTGAGGCTGTCATTTCACATGAATTAGTAGCAATTACCTTGTCTTATAATGATTTTATACTACCTAGCAACTGATAATTAAATCCACAGTCTATTCATCTTGTAATCTTTCTACTGTCAGCTGGAAACACTCCCGTCACCAAAAAACCTTTATTATCCAACTGTTAAATCCCTTTCTGAACCAAATCCTGCACAGCAAAATTCAAATTCACATTTTTTTAAAATGTCATGTTGAGATATCAGAAAGGGTATAATTAAGTGTCAGGCCCCTAATGACTAAATCACTTGTATACCACACTTGATGTTTATGAAGTGCAAAGTTTTTTCTGAAACCACTTGAAGAATACACGTTACAGTAAGTTAGGAACAGACAAGCAAGTCCAAAGGACTTTGCTGACACATGTAAAGAGATCAAAAACCACTAGAAACAGTTTCTATTACATAAATCAGACCAGTCAAATTTTTAAGGGATCAAAATATTATACAATAATATTCATTATCATATTTAGGATATTTTTGAAGGATTATAGCAACTAAAGCAGTTGCCAGATACATAACATTAAATACATGGATATATAAACAAATGTTTATTTCCTAGCAGTAAATGAAGTTGTTCAAGATGCACTGCATAATGATTCCACTTTCGATATTCATGAAATCAAGACACAACTCGATTCCTTTAAAAAAAAAAATTGGAAATACACCCTAACATAGCTAGTTTTTGTAAAAACTAAGGACATGGAGATCAAGGCAATCTCAAACAGCTCTCAATCATTTCAGCAATAAAACTTAAATACCAAGATACAAGTGAAAGGTGAGAGGCTGACTCTCAAGTGAAACATCTCAAAGAACACAGTTACTGTAAAATAAACACTTTTTTCTTCAGGAAAGCAGAATCTGTGTGAGGCAGTCTTTTACAGGCACCAGAGCAAAAAAGAGAAATAAAGAGAAATTCTTCTTAAATCATAATTGAAAGACTGTTCTCAATTACTCTAAAGCACTGCTCAAAGACAAGGCAGAGACCACTTCGCTCAACTTGAAACTTGACCATCCAGCATTCTTCCCATTATGTTAAATCATATTTAACTGCATGGAAAATTTAAAATCTATGTAGATGCTTACAATAAGGATACTGATAGTTCCTTTTAGCACTAAAACTCCATAGTTTTGATGAACTTTTACTGAAAATATTCTGTTAACATAGAAGGAAAATATTTTCATCATATACTAGACTAGTATATCATATACCATCACATATTACACCATTATATATACTACCAAGGCAGCACAGTAAGTGCTTTTCCTTGGTTTGGAAAGATAGAGATGTGAAATAAAGTGGACAAACCAGAAAAGTCTGCCCAGTTTGACAGGAACTTTGAATGACAGTAACCAGGTAGCTGTCAAAGACAGCATTAGAACTGCTTATCGTGACTACCTCTGCCTGATTTTTCACCTCAAGTAATGGTCAACAGAAAGATCAGCTTTATGAGCTGATTTTACGGCCTCCTCTCATCATGGTTCCATCATACAGTTTCAAAGACAGTTGTTTCACGCAGTAGTTGTTTTGCACTGTTAATTCCGTGATCTGTATAAGCCTAAATGGTTTTCACCCTCTATATCCTGAACTATAACAAAAAAAGTGAAGATTTGGGGTTTCGTGAGATAATGATATAGGAAAGTTATTAATTTCCTAAGTATAAACACCAAATGTTAACATATTTGTTTTACAGAAAAAATCTGAGTAAGGAGATGACTGTTGATAGAGGTGGACTCCAACTTTTTTTCTTTGTAAGTCTGTTATTGCAGAAGTGGAACTGAGCTGCTGGCTGTTTCCAACCTTACAAAAGTAATTACGTCTGTTTGCAAGGAAAAGATTGTGACTTTTTCTCCTGGTCAAAAAATAAAATTCTGCTTTATAACTGTGTAAACTGTCCACAAGGCTACTTCAGATTGGTGGGAGTGAGATATTTAGCTTCCACATTGCTTATAAGCCTTGTACAAACTTCAAGCTAATTTCATTTATAATTTTGAAACACAGACCACAATTTTTCCAGTCACAAATATGTGATGAAACAATGCCACAAATTCATGAAAGGCTTTGGTTTTTTGGTAGCACTTACCAGTTTAAGTTATGGCCTGAGCTATCCTAATATAAGTTCAAAATAATTTCAGTAACTTTGATTAATATCAAGAAAGTTCACTCCCCTCAAAACCTTTTTATTATATTCAAATATTCAAGCTTTCTTCCAACAATACAATAATTTTTGATAAAGAGATTCTCAGCTTGCTTAAAAGAAATATGAGTTTATGCCAGTAAAAACAGAAAAGGCTCCAGAATGGATGTGTGAAGTCGTTTTGAGATTGTTACTGCTACTGAAATCCAAAATACGTGTAGTATTTGACATCTCATGCAACAAAAATAGAAGGTGTTAATACTATACTGGGGAAATTTCAAATGTTCTAGAACACAGCTGCCTATTACATCAATAATTCTTCTTGACACATTTATATAAACAGTAACAAAGAATCAGGAACTATAGAGACTAAATATTTAAGTATCTCTCTGTAAATGCAAACTTATAAGCCTTAGTCACCATTTCATTCTTCTGTCCTTTATGAAGTGTTGACTTCAGCAAAACCAATGTCATTTCTCTGTAAGCCATTATACTTGCACAAATACAGATGGAAAAGGCCCTATATTCTGGTGAGATTAACACTATTACAGCCTCAGAAAGTTCTCCCTTCTGAGACTTTGCAAGCCACAGACTCTAATCACAATCACCTGAAAAATCCAGATACTTTAAAATACAAGCAACTGCCTGACCCCTCCCACCAAATAAACCCCCAATAGTACTAAAATACAATAAAAGAAGGTAAAAACATATCTTAAATATCCATAAGTAGATACATCGGATGAATTTCATTTGTCAGGCTTATACATTAGCTTTCATCCTAATGAATTTAAGATGTCTATAAATTTAAGCTGCCTTTTAATCTGTACATATATATAGTTACACGAGTTCACTTTACTTTGCAACCTGGATACTAAGTAGAACATTACTCAGCACTCTGTCATTTCAGACTGCATTTTAAGAAGAAAAAGAATACTAGTTTCCTAATATATTTAGCACTTAGCAACATTTACTTATGACATGGCATAACATGCATATTAATGTCAGAAAACCATAAATTGTAGCTGAAGTTTTGAACAGAATATGAGTACAGAGAAGAGGCAAAAGGCAGTCCAAGTGTTTTTATTACAAGAGTAATGAGGTAAACTTAAAAGAAAAATCTAGCTAAAACAAACAATCCAAAATCTTTGAAAAGTCACTAGATTAAACCTACCTGACTGGATGAATCTGTACACACAACTCATATGTACACTTCCATGCCATCACCATAGTCATCATACCATCAGCAACAGTGCGTAGTTTTGATATGCAGTTATTACCTGAGTTCATTAAGATGCCTTCATTTCACCCATATGTTTTTATTTTATGCTAAAATGGCCAATTAGAGCATGCTACAACAGCAGCGCTTTGGTAAAAAACATAAGTCACCATGAGGAGCTTAAAAAAAAAAAAAACACAGAAACATGCAAGACATACCTTGGTTGAGAAATTTTTACTTTCTAGTCATACTAGATAGGACTATAAGGTTAAAAACATGGTTGGTTAGACAGCTGAATTATTGAAGGAACTGGACAAGGATAATCTATGCCTTTCTATGACAGCCTGCTCCCCTCCCGAACAATCAGCACTGAAGATCACAGCTTAATTTCTTAACAACAGATTTCTTGGAATATGAATATTTATGCAAAATATTAAGAGATCCCTTTGAACTTCCCCTCTGTCATGGCAGAAATCACAAGGGAATCATAAATAAAGCATCCTAGCCATCCACTATCAGTGCAACTACAACCTAAGGCTCTATACGTCCTTGTCTACTAGGGCCATAAATAACTGATCACAGTACTCTAGGGAAGGTGGGTGGCTGTTTTCAGTTATAAGCAGGATGTGTGTTCAAAGGACAGATTACAGATAATTATGTGTGCATTTATCTGTATTAATTATTCATTAATAATTATTCATTTTTATGTCCCCTGTCAGCTCAGCTGGCGAAGCAGAACTGTTTTGGAGAGCCTCATTGCCAGTTAGCTGTCAACTAAATTACATTACATAATTTAAGCAAGTTCCATTATGTATTTGTTTTAAAATCTAAATAAAAGTCTGTTCTGCCCTACCAGAATTTCAATTTTACCTTATAAAATACACAAAGCTGAAATAGGAATATGCTAAGAGATTATGTACATTTCTGAGGCTTAAAAATAAAATATCAATGTACATGTACGTGCACAGTAATAACTAGCCAGCTAAATAATTCAATTATAGAAATATGAATAAAAAAGCCACTGGCATTTTTTAACATTCCAGCAGTTTTTGTATAGTATAAAAGCAAAGCAGCCCAGCAAAATGTTGACCAAGCATTTGGACAAGACCAAATTATACACGCTCATGGCCAAAATGAAACAGGAAGTTGCTACAAAAGATGAGGTACATTTTTACTATGGACCATTGACCAGACGATAGCAACAATCCAAAACAACTTCACTGCAGGAACTGGGTTTCTTTTCAGATATCAGTGAAAAGGAACAAGAATAAATGAGGTGGAAGGTACCTGAAGTGGCAGATACTTTTAGAAAGCGTTTGCATTTTTTACCTCGTGGAAAGGCTTTCTTGAAGCTTTCACTACTAATAATGAGCACAGAAAAGAGACAAACTCCTTCCTATTAATCCCCAGCTCTAAGGCTGCCTGACACTAGCAGTGACAAACATCACCTACAAGCATTTTCTCCATCAAGACTCAGTACAACACTGCATAAAGGTGAAGTGATTCAGCAAGTCATGAACCAGTGCACTACTCTGTCCCGGCTTGCTGAGAGAACATGACAACTGTAAAACAATCCCCATATAAAGGCATCAGGAACATAAAAACAGACATAATAAAAATAAAAAATATATAAAAAAAAATCAATTCTTGCTTCTTCAGTTACAATCACCATTGATTAACTGTTGATTAACACCCGTTTTTTGAAGAAATGCAAGGAGAGATTGCACTTGCAATGTTTCCTTCATTACTACACAGTGATAGAGGTCATTTTAAGGAGAATTCAATAAATTTGCAACTGCTTGCACTTTTGTCTACTATATTTAAACGAGAATTGATTCTACTCCCATTTGTAATAGCAGATGCTTAAAAATAGCTGTACTTACAAAAATAAAATTACTTAGTGCTTTTTTCTGATATTTTTCTTAATAAGGAGTTTGTATTTGCACAATAAGTTCTGTTTATCTTCCCTTGTTGCCAGATATTATGAAGCCTTTCACTTCTGGTGTTTCTCTCAGTTTTCTTCCAATCCAGGATGTTTCTTGTTTTTCCCAATTGAAGTCAAGAATCTTTAAAATATATCCTCTACTACCAAAGGAAAAAAAGAGAGAAAAAAAACTCCAGAATGAATTAAGAGGGCCTCTGAGTTATTTACTTTTTAAACTTCTCAAGAAATTTGGGGAAAGGAATGGACTATCAACTCTTTTGAACTCAGTTTTTTTGGCAGCCAAA
This sequence comes from Crypturellus tataupa, assembly GCA_034781795.1. Lineage (NCBI taxonomy): Eukaryota > Metazoa > Chordata > Aves > Tinamiformes > Tinamidae > Crypturellus > Crypturellus tataupa. The sequence goes on from JAWLRI010000618.1 coordinate 3,768,322, forward strand.
TTCGCCTGAAATTCTTGACTCTTAACTAACTTCCCCCAGCCCTTAGAAGCAAAGAAAGTGGAGGAGTAAACACAGTAGAAGCATAGTTTACAACTAGCAATGTGAAGAGCAGCACATATCACCTCAGAAAACCTCACTAGCTCTTTGGAGGTCACTTCAACCTCACAGAATCTTCTCTAGTATGCCAGAAAGGCAGTTATAACTACTATTTCTAAGGGCTGCTCAGCTTATCTGGCGAGTTGCACTCATCAATGTCACCGCTCCAACTGGTATGCGAGAAGTGCTGAGAAGGAGCATCCCATGTCTGCCATGAAAAAAGATTTGGGTAAAGTTCACAGATCAGAAATTCCCTTGTGTAAATGGTGTAGAGGTTAAATAGTACAACAAGGCAAAAGGGCAGCTAAAGCAACGTGTCAGGAAGTGACTATCAATGCTGCAGATTCAAAAAGGTATTAAACAAATTCTTGCTTATATTATTTGAAATAAGGCCTATAAGAAGTGCTAGCCAGGCAAATAGGCATTCCAGAGAAGACCTGTGTGGGTTGGAATCCAAGATGCTGCTGTGCCGTAAAAAGGAGGGACAAGCCTGCATGAGAGGAAGGGAAATGAGGAGTCACGGAGGCTCACTGGGGATATTAAAAACATATGGGACTAGTACATTGTGACTGCTGGGCCTGCTTGGTAAGGCAGCTACAGCTTTGTGCTTACCTAAGATCTGCCAAGGGATCAGTCAGTGTATGAGCTTTTCTGCAAAGACTCTATAAACCCGTTAAGGGCTCTCACTGCAAATTTTTACAGAAGAACCACTTCCATTGCTTCTTCTAAAAGAGCAAACGGTTTATCACCAGATAATACACTATGCTTCTTAAGATCTAGTGTGGCAGAACAGAGGTTCTCCTATTAAATGACAATGAAGCATGAAACAGTAAGATCTTAATCCTGTTTCAGGTGAAAATGTTGGTGCAATTTTAACCAAGAAGCTGTTAACAAAGCTTTTACAATAAAGACTAAAAAACAAAATTGCTTGTTTCTATAATACATGCATATACTGAGAGTTATTTTAGCTGAAAAGAAAGCATTCAATGCATATACACATCCTGATAGATGCTAGAGTAAAAAATAATAAAAAAAAAGTTGAACTCTCCTTGCATAAAATAACTAAACAGGACAATAGCATTGTCTTCCAAGCAGAATAACATTAAATGTATTTCTTCTACAAGACCATTTGACACAATATTTGATGATCTTATTATTAAATTGTTTGCATAAAAATTATACTATACACAAAATAGACTGATCTAGTTGCTACTATAATCTAGAGTATAACTGCACAGAAAACCTAAAAGTAAGAAAATTACACTTATTGTTCAGTGAAAATTCAGTGAAATTGCTTGAGCTCCAGAAAACACTATTGCACATTACAGATGGTTATACTACCTTTTTTTTTTACTTAGAAAATTATGGCATTATGTCACTAAGAACGCTATTTATATCCACGTGTCAGATCATGGACATGTCCTCCCCATCACTAGGAGTGCACATTTAAGATAAAGAGCACAGTTTCAATTACAGTCAAATTAATTCACAATCAAACTTCACATTTCGTTTCCGTCAATTTTGTACACATTATTTGCCAACAGTCTCCTATAGAGGACAACATACGTAAGAATGAAGTCTTCAAGAAGCAAAGAAAAAGAAATAAAAAATACTGAAACAATACAAAAAAATTTGTCTCGCAACCCTAAGACGCAGAACTGTCACTGCTCGATACAGTTCAAGTTTATTAAACCTATTATTGCTAAATGCCCACAAGAGGAGAGCACAGCAGAAGATGTCTTTTGTCAATGCTGTTTTTCCTCAGTGACTGTCTGCAGCTCCTAGGGACACAGCTGTTGAAATACTTCCTCAATTTAGCACGCATACCAGTTCTGCAGATGTAACACCATTCTCACAATGACCTTCATGGTCACGGTTATTGTGAACAAGAACAACCTCCAGAGGACTCTTCCAAATTGTTATAAGCCAGAGCAGTAAAAACTCGGAGGGGGAAGTTACCACATTTTAAAATGCTGCACAGATTTTTCTGAATTATTTAATTTACATTTGGAATAGAAAACAGCTGCATTGAAAGTAATGAACCAAGTTCATTTTGATAAGATTAGAGATCTAAATGAATCTGCTTAAAGCTCCCAGGCACAAAATGGTATGCTGAGCTACATTCCCAAAGCATGGCTGAGGCTTTAGAGCCATGGGTGTCCTACAGGAAGGGCCCAAACACGCCAGGACTGAGTGTACCAAGGGCTCAGAGCCAAACAGCTACAACTTACAAGGATTTCAGAGGCTGAGGGTCCAAAGCTGAGGGACCTTGACAGACTGGGCAACTGGGCGGAAAGAAACCTCATGAAGTTCAATAAGGTCAAGTGCACGGTCCTACACCTGGGGAGAAACAACCCCAGACACCAGCACAGGCTGGGGACCGATCTACTGGAGAGCA
>JAWLRI010000618.1:3787011-3803010 GCA_034781795.1 Crypturellus tataupa
GGTGGTTGATCTTATCCAACATATCCAGTATCACCATTTTCAGTAAAGAAATCTCATGGCAAAGCCTGTCAATTATGGTTAAATATGGTTCTCAATTCTGTATCTAACTACCTTAAACACATTAAGAATAGTTCTTTACAGACACAAGAACAAATCCTTTAAGAAAGGAAAACTAGTGAAATCAGTTCCACTCCATGTTTCCCTAGAAAACACTCTCATGGTTTTCTGCCTCCACGAAAAAGTCTCACTTGTGTGTTGGCTTGCCTTCATCTCATCTGAACTTCTAAAGTCTTATGCAGCTTAGGCCAAAGACAATACACTCAATGCTCTTTGGAAAGTGCCACACACACATCCGAATGCAGTGTAAAAATAACAGGACAAGATATAGGTTAGTCCCAGAGTAAAACAGACAGAGATTAAAGATCTGGGGACTATCTAGTACAGCTATTTTTGTTTTGCAGTCTAGCCCTGTTGTATGAGAAACAATAAGGGATCAAAGCTACAGCAGCTCCTGCAGGCATATTATAGTAATCTTGGACCTCAGTATGTTCTTGAGAGCGCAAAGATTTTCTGTTCCAAAGTCTTTCACAACAGGAATACAAAGCAAGAAATATCAACAGAAACCTTTATTAATTCAACATTTAGAAGACGTTTTGAGAAAATGAGCAGAGATGATCCTAAAGATTGCAGCATAAAGATTCAAACACTGCTTTCTTATTTTAGACTTGGAAATTCTAATTTGCAATCTGCACATATTACAGATTAAAATAGTCTACATTAGCAAACATCAGGAGTGTCATAGGTTGTCCAATCAGATTTCTCTCTGATACAGAGTTGGAAGATTTCATATACCAATTACCTAAGGAAAAAAATTAAAGCAGTAGAAATATAAATTGTATACACTTAAGATACTATTAACATAATATAACAACCGTATGAATTTTTGAAGAAAAAGAATATAAATGTAATAGGTTAAAATTTTTCCTCTGTCAGCAAAACAGCTACAGCTCAAATTTGATGAATACTTTGAAATACAGTGTAAAGGACAAATGAAGAAATGGTAACATGAAAGGATTGTCATCAACAACTGGTTGCCAGTTGACACATTAACTGTTTTTCTACCTGCAATTTTGTTTTGTGACTACTCGGTAATTTTTGAGATTTCAAAACACAGCAGTCTAAACACTGTATTTAATATCCATACTTTTCCTCCAGAAATCTTAAGAGTTCAAAGTATATATTGAGAGCCAAAGTAAAGAATATTTATTAAAACAAATCTTTCAATTTCTTTCTACAAAACATTCACAAACATGGTTTCCTGAAAAAGACTGACAGGCGGTACGCGACCTAAAATACTTTTATTTCTAGATTAGAAGGCAGCGTCCCCACTATTAGGATGACAGTGTTCGAATATACCACGAATGCCAACGATTACTTAATAAAGACACTTCCCAGACGTGACCTTATCAGTTCTCCAATCAGATCTGCTCAAGAGTACAAACAGATTTAACTTGATCCCACTTTTATTCACTCAGGACAGGATAAAAATTATTTCTTCAACCAACAGTTCACTGAGCACACATGCTCCAAAATTCTCACTACAATTCTATTGATATTTTACTGAGGATTATTAGGGCAAATAATCTTGAAAACTATTTAGAAACATATTAAAGATAAGAAGGTGACTAGTAATAGTTGTCAGGGACTTAAAAAGGGGAAAATGTGCTAGACCAACCTGATAGCCTTCTGTGATGAGATAACATGCTCAGTGGTGACGAGAGCACATGAGATGGTTATCTTCACTTTAGCAAGGCTTCAATGCTATCTGCCATGACATCCTCACAGAAAAACTCATGAGGAATGAAGATAGGTAAACAGACAGTGAGATGGATGGAACTGACAGGTACAAATGGTGATCATCAGCACCAAGTCCAGCTGGAAGCCATTTAATAATGGTTTCCTCCAGGAATCAAAACTGGGGCCAGAACTGTTCAAAATCTTCACTGAAGACTTAGATCTAACGGGACAGAGCACACTGTCAGTAAATTTGCTGATGGCAAAACTATGGGGAATGTTTGATGGATTAGATGGCTATGCTATCACTGGTGAGACACATCAAGTTCTGGGCTGCCTGGCGGAAAAAAAAAAAAAAAAAAAAAAAAAAAAAGCACTCAGCTACTGCAGCCGGTCTAACAAAAGGCCACAAAGTAGATTAAGGGATTGCAGCATCTCATACAATGAGAGGCTGAGAGAGCTGGGGACTGTTCAGCCTGGAGAGGGAAAGACTCAGGAGGATGTTACTACTGTGTTTAAACATTTGGTTGGGGGAAATAGTAAAGTAAGGAGGAATCTACACACTCCTCAGGGATGCCCAGGGACAAGGAGAGGGGCAAAAATAACTCAATTTAAGCACAATATATATACATATATTTTTTGCCTTTCCTTGTGAGGGTAATCAAACACTGGAGCAGATTTACTTGGACAAGCTGTGGAGCCTCCAGCCTTGGAGATATTCAGACCCTGACTTGGCGCAGTCCTGAAAAAGCTGCTCAAAGTGTCCCGCTCTGTGCCAGGGGTTGGACTAGGACATGCAGGCCAGCCATTCCAGCCTCAGCTATTCACTGATTTTGTATGTCCTCCTGCACTTAAGTGAGCTATTGAAGGTACAGGTGTGATCTGCAAGGAGAATGTTGCTGTTTAAAGAAAAAAAAAAAGTAGGAAAAGGAAAAAAATCTTTTCTCTTTTCAGTGCTGTTTATGTTCCATGCTTAGTGTGCATCTGCACTTACTAACACTGCACTGGAAAAAATATATCTTAACACTGCAATGACACAGTTGCTTATAACAAGCACATGATAACAGTGAATAACAAGAGAATTTAGTGATATTTAACTTAGCAAATAATTTCCATACCATAGGTGGGGTTGTCAGTTCAATCTTAAGATTACATTCTCAGCTGCTTGCATATTTGCCAAAGTTTAATCACTTGGGCTTGTTTTTTTCATGCTGGTTGCATGCCTCCCGCAAAATAAACATATAACACACTTTTCAGCCAAAATTGCTCACAGATGTGATTTTGGAGAAGGCTAAAAAACATCCCCCAGGAGCACATAATTCAAATTTGACAAGAAATGTCTTTTGGTTAGGGATATGTTTTTTTTCATCTCAGCAAAATAGACTCAAATAAGGACAACTGCTCAGTTTCATGTTAAGATATCTGCAGTTTCCCCACTTCTGATGTTGTTTATGCCTTTGATAAAAACATAAAATAAAATAAATCTCCGTTACTGACCATGCATGAGCACAGGACTCAGGGTCTGAACAGAACTGTTCACACAATTGCAGTGCATGGCTACATGGGACCAAATGGCCCCACTAGAGACCACTCTCTCTGCAAACATCCAGAAAACATTTATTGAGAGTGGGTATATGCAAGGCAATTCATTCAAGGGAAAACAGAAACAGCAAATTAAAACAAAGACATCAGAGAGATCAGAAATAATGAGGAGATGAAAAAAGGCACTAGAAGAGGTGCAGAAAAGACAAGAGATAAGGGAAAGTGTCAAATAGTCTTGCCAAAGAAACTACAATTTTTAGACTTGTAGTAGGCTTGACAAAGTACTTGTAAAAGGGCCTTGAACAAAAAAAAAAAAATCATTGTGAACTATGTGGAAACACTGAGTAAACATTCCTTAGTTTGCCTGAACACAGATTTTAAATAAAGTATCATGTAGAATACTGGAAACAAAGTACAGGTAAATCGTGAATCTCATGGATGACAGGTCTTTTGAAGAAAACTGCACACACAGCAGATGAAGTCCTTCAGTTCAAGAAGTCCCTAACAGCTTTCTGGAATCCAGGGTGAACATTTCACAGGAAGGACGACTTTATCATGTTTGTTTCTTATATTCTTTCCCTAAGCCTCCCCTAGAGTTCACCAGTAGGCACAAGAGGCTGAATTCACGAACCTCATACGCTCTTCACTAGAAGGGAGGAGCTCATGCTGCAAGCAGGATAGCGCAAGGGCTGCCACCAACAGGATGCACAGCTAGGGCAGAAAGGCTATAAGGGAAGCCACACACATGAAGGAATGACAGGAACTGCTGGATGAGATGGGCAGAAATGGCAGTGATATGCAGATATGTTTAGCTTATTATGGGGAAATCTGTCATACTTGAAGAAAGAGGCAAATATAGAGTACTGCCAAGAAGAAAGCTGAATCCTAGTAAGAGATATGATAATGGGAAGGTAGGAAAACATCTGGTAATTAATCAAGTGAAAACCATGGTTGGGGAAAGATAGGGAGAGGGAAAGGAAGAAAAGGAAAAAGAAAAAAAAAAGAATGACAAAGCAGTGAGTGCCCTTTAGAGCACACTTCTCTCCTCCTCTAAAAATGAAGATTCAAATGAAACCTGCTGGGTAAAATGCATCTATTTCTGCAGCAGAACAGCCGGTGCATATTAACTGAGGGGGTCAGGAAAGAGGTTTGAGCCAGGTTCAGGTTTCCCAGTTCAGGACATGCTTTGTCCAAGGATAGCTGTAGCATCATCTCAATATTAGTTCCTAGATCATTCTAATGCTATTCAGCTGAGAACTCATAAAATGGGAATGAAAGAAGTTGTCAGCACAGATTTAAAAAGGCAGAACTGTGTGTGTTGCACTGTAGAGAGGAAACCAGTTGTCAGGAACTGCATGTGCAGAGGTGGGTGGATGGAGCAGGTAGTGTACTGGAACACTGCTCCTGGGAACACGGCAGTGCGTCTTGCCTCCCACCTCTGCTTGCCAGACTTCCTACCAGCTGCACGTGCTCTCTCCCTGCTCAGAATGGCGTGCTTGTTTTCTGTGAATGCACGTTAGAGTAGAAAACTCATCAAAAACTTTAGTCTGAAAGTTTGCTTTCCACAAACGTCTTAAAAGCAAAAAATAAAAGTGAAAAAGTACATAGCATTTGCTGTGATTAATCTTAAAACATGCTAAGTCGCTAAGATTCATTTTCTTTTCTAGCCTATTTCTTTTTTATGTGGAAGGAGGAGGAGGAAAGAATTAAACCAAAAAATATTACAGAGGTGGACTGAAGATAAATCAGCACAGTTGAAAATATCTTCAAACTAATTTTGAGATATATCTGTTTTCTGATTAGTGTTTACTTAAGAAAATCAAAATTTTAAACTTATGTCTGACTTTAAATGTGTGTACATGTATGCATGATTATAGGCGAAATTAAAGAGATCATACTAAATACATATACAAACAGCTTTTTATGAAAAGTGATTGGCACTGAACAGGTTTGCAGTAAATGTGACTGCTTGCCAGTGATTCTGCTACAGTTATTACAAGCAATTAAGTATTATGCCAAGTTCTCAAGACATGTAACCTTATTAGGGATGATGGCAACACTGCAATTTTAACACTCCAATACTTGCATCTGACCCCGCAATTAACCTACTGCCAACATGAAAAAAAAACTAACACATGAGCACCATTTGCATCTGTACATTTCTTAAAATGCAGCAAATTAGTTCTGAATGGGCAGTTTTAAAGCTGGACACAAGGCACATTTGCGTCTCTTGCTGAGAAATCAATTTCTCTCACAGGCGCAACTGAGCTACAGAATTAACAGTTAACAAACCTATGACCTGCTTTATGTCTAGAGGAGGAAGGAGGAAGTCAGAGGAAACTAGCTGAACTGTTTTCAATTTTTATCTTTGTCTAAAAACCTTAATGTTTTTACAATAAAGCGGATTTAATTTCTGTATTTTTATAGATAAAATAATCTCCATTTTGACAGAATTTATACCTAACTTTGGCTGTTTTTAAGACTCTTGCTTTAAACAGTATGTTAGGATAACTGAAAAGACTGATACACATTCATCTTGGTCTAGGCAAAGTTTTCTCAAAATTACTGCATATCCCAATCTGCAAAAGCTGCAAGTATAAAGAGATACTGTGCTGCTTTGTATATTCTGGCACACAACAATAACTTTGCCTCTACTGCTACAGCTAGAACTCTAAAGCTAGAACTACAGTTAGAACTCCAAATGTAACTCCATACATTAGGAAGAGCTTTTCTAAAATCAATTTTAATGGTTTTGTAATCACATTTTTCTAAAATTTATGTTATGTACACTATGGCTATGGGGCATGTGTAATTGAACATTATATAATAAAGTAAAAATGGTTCTTTGAGTCAGGCATAAGCCATGTCCAACTCTGAAAAAGCAGGTCGGAAGAGGAGCAAGTCTTTTTTTGTAGTTAGCTTTTTAAAGAAAGCCCTCCTCCAATGTTAACCTTAGTAGTTCAAAACCAGTAATGTGGACCTGCCCCTTCCCTCCCCACCCTTCCTCTTCCCCAAAAAGGGAGTAAGGCCACAAGGTAGTTCCTTTTCCTGATTTCTCCCTCCTGTGAAAGATATTCACATATTTCACTTATGTGGCCCCAGGCAACAAGTCATTCAACCTCTGGGTGCACCTGGTATGGTTCAAGAAGAGCTCAATGAGCCGTTTATCACCTGACTTACCACATACAATCCATAATGCAGTATGTGAGAATGAAGTATAGATTACATGAAAGAGGACTGAAAAACACAATCAAATACCATCTCCATTGTGCCCAAGTGCACAAATTAGCATAACAAGAAAGAGTGAAGCGACCTGAATGGTAACATACTTGTGCCTGTACTGTACTGCATCTGTACATGCCAGAAACGTATGACCAGTCTATTCACATTAGCACTTTTAAAACTTGCAGACAATTTATGCATCTCTGCCCAAAACAACAATTTTCATATAAATAAATTCAGAGCATTCATCAAACTCATTTCACATTAACTGAACTAACATTCATCTCCCACCGCAAAAATAAAAACAACTCGGTATAACTTGGAATGAAAGCATCACCTATTCCACCAATTGCTAGAAGCACTTACACAGTGAGCCTTGATCACACATACTTTCCCTTAGATAACAATAGGAGAAAAAGCAGAAAAGTTAGTGTAAGGAATTGCACAAATTTAAGTTTAGTAGTCAAATATACACATCTCAAGAAAGATAAGTGCTCGCAAAGCAGCAATAGACAGTGTTGAACAAAAGTTCTGGACTCATGACTAAATAACTGCAGGTAAACTAATGTTGACCCAACGTAAGCCTGAACTTGCTTGTCAGGCATCCCCTGCCATAGGTTTTAGCAGAGCAACTACAATTCAAAGAGGAAGTGCACATTCACTATAAGGATTCATCAAAACAGTTCAAGACATGACCATCCTAGAAATATTTTGATTATTTCTGGACAGAAGCTGGTAAGATAAAAATCTCATGCATAACTGAGACTATTCTTATTAGATAAACACACGTACAACTGAAGAAGCAGATGAAAATAACTTGTTTGTGTGCTCTTGAATAGGCTTGCGAACACAGAAGATATACGGCTACAAGCCAGGGCTCAGTTTTAGGCATCAGTTTAGCTATAGTGGAACAAAACGGTCCCATGTTTATCATTTTGTCTCTCAAAGTCATTCCTGTATGAAGCCCTAGACCAGTAAAAAAAAAAAAGATATTAACTTTTATATCTAGAAATGTTTTCTCATTTTGTGCTAAAGTCATTTTGAAAAATCCAATCAACCTCTTAAAAGGATACTAAGAAGCACCCTCTAACTTGAAATTTGTGCTTCATCCTTTGCCATCTCTCCATTTGCTATTTCTTTACTAACTGAGTAATTATTATTCTGAAGGAGCTTTTCCTGTTAAAGGATTCATCTCCCCTGGGGCACTGTATGCCATGCATTTCTCTAGAACTGATGCATCAGTTCTAAACACATCTTCTGTCTAGAAATACAGATTTTAAATGAAAAGGTTACACGCTGTTTGCTTGCAGGTATGTAGTGTTTAATACATAGAGTTCTACTTAAACAACCGGATATACAGATTTCTTTTCAAAAAATTGTTCTGTGAAGAGAAAAAAAGCTTCTCTACTACTGAATTCAGATTAATAAACCCACAATCATCCCTCCAGCTCTCCTATAATAAGGTATGCGCATTTATTATTTGCATTCATATGATACTACTTCTCACTTCAATGCAAGGATCCATTAGGTTTTTAATAAACCTCTCAAGTGTCACTTTCTTGAGAACATTGGAGCAACAGAATGCCAATTACAACACATTAGTGTTCTGAGTTTTAGTGCTTTACTTATTTTCCATTTCTATGCTCTCATTATCCCCTTCCTGAAAGCTGGGGCAGAGTATTTAATTCCCAAACTAATCTAGATTATCTCCAACTTCTATTTCAATTCTCACTGCATGCAGCCCATTTTTCCCTCCGCCTTACTCTTTTAAGCTAAATGGCTGAAAAAGTACTTCTGCTATTTGTTTTCATTCCTAACACACTACATTTTGCAACTAGCATTTCACTCTTAAAGTTGAATTCTTTGATTTTTGACTGATCTCTTCCTTCTGACCTGCATGCCTAAGACTGTTTTGGATGTCAGTATTCTTCTGGCACATTTGGTTTTATTTCACATTACTTTGCTTCAAAAAAAAATTCCAATTGAAATTTTAAGTCTCCCTTCCACTCGACTATCTAGGCTGCACAGCATACCTGTCTTCCTAAATCCTTAATTTTTCAGTGTTTGTCCTTTTGAAATCAAGAACATTAAAGATGTATTACTGCTTATGTCTTAGTCAAATCAAATCAATGCAGAACCAACACCTAAAAGTATTCTGCTTTTCCAAGATATTCTCCCTAATCCCTAAAATCAAGTTATCAACCAATTTAGAAAAAAAGATACTGCTAAAATGATAAATGACATCTACCATGATTATTTGCAATTTTTTCCCATATCTGGAAGACTACATTTTTTCCATAACACTAAAGGGGAAAGTGCCATTCTAACTTTTTAGATCTGGCAAATCTGGCCCAAGAGACTGACATTTTCCAAAAACTACTCCCTCAGAACCTCCTTACTGTCGCATCCCAGACTCTACTGAATCAAAGGTGCCACCATATGATTTTAGCTCAAAAATCATCCTATATGTCTGTCATTATTTCTCTTTGTTCACCATTTGCTCAACATTTGGGTTCAAGCAGTTCAGGTTCCTCTGTCTTGTCATCTCGACTCCTGTGTTGAGTAGTACACAAGTACTTCAGTAGTACCCAGCTGACCACAAATGATTAACAATACAAAACATTCTTTAATGAAATTACTTACCTATCACTATTACAAACACTTGCAATTTCCCCCTTGCTGCTTCCTCTATTACCTTTTCTTTTTTTTTTTTTTTTTTTTTTTTTACTGTATCACTTGCCTTTAGCTCGTTTCTCATACTATTCTATCTAATGTACTCAGCTGGGGTTAAACATGTCATGACTTCTTCTAAAGCTTCATTTCAGACTTAAGTTCACTGTCCTCAGGCAATAGGGAATCTAACTACTGAAAGGATTTTTTTTTTTTTTTGTAAATGCCTCTCACTAGCGAAGCATCTTAAAATCATCCTCCTGCAAGCATTCCCTGTGCTCTTTGCCCGTCTTATTTCCTTATGGAAATAGTTTCCATGGTTTCCTTATTTTAAGGGATCTGAACAATTTCACCCATATATCCTCTGGCCCCTTACTGCCATGAACATCCCTCTTAATTTTAGGCAGTTAACCATTAGAAAATTGTTAACAATTAGAAAATCCAAAACGACAGCAGCTGTGAAAATATTTGGGTAGTGATATATTGCTGACAGAGTACTACAGATATAACCTGCTTTTCCACAACTATCTCACCACCTTAGTACCTCCCCAGTATCCCCCCCACCAACACACACATTTCTCTTTAATTGGAGTTGTGCCAGCATAAAGACAACTTCCTTCTAAAGAAGTGAGGCCTTTCAAAACACTATTGCACCATGTCTTTCCATTAATAACTTTTACACTAACATCAACAATAATAGCAGCAATAATTTATTCCAATATTGCATACTATAATGTTTGGTCCCTACACAAATATCTCAGTTAATATAAAAAGAGCCAAGATATAAAATACAACAGATGCAACCTCCACACTACACAGGTTTTACCCTTCTCTAAGTAAGAAAGGTCTACATCCCCTCCCTAAAACTCCATTTTTTAATTCCAGCTTTCAAATTGCCTTCAGCAAAACATTAATGATAACACAATTTCACTAATTTACAATTAGTCAAGGAGATCCTCATGATATTCTGTATTGTGCTTGCACACAAACTGAAAAACATGAATTTTATGAGTCTCATATTGAAGTACTTAATTACAGGATGAAATCATACTGAAGCTTGTCTAAAGCACTTTGCTTGAGGGTACAGGAGAATCACTTCATTTCTAAGTGGGTTATCAGAGTTCAAAAAAAACTTAAGTTATTCTTACATAATATAAAATGTATGTTTTTATTAAACTATATTAAAATTCATAGCAGGAAAGAAAAAAATACTGCTAAAATGTATTAGTCTTTAGTTGCTCATTGCACACAAGAAATACTTAAGGAGACATCAGTGAAGGTCTGAGTAGCCGCTGGGTGGCTACTATGCCTGATAAAATAATGAAATTTCAGATAGCGGCCATAGTGTGGCAAGCGCTTCCCCAGTAAGCAGTGCTGAAGACCTCACTAAAACTAAAAGTAGTATTTTTTTTTTTTTTTTTTTAACAGTAGGCTTAAATATTTTTGGGAAAAAAAAGACCAATAAGTATGAATATAATTTAGTCATATTGGGGTTTTTTTTTCTGATTTAGTCTAGATTGTTGCTTTCTGCCTTTTTGTCTTCCCTTTTTCCTTTTTAAATTAAAAACAAACTAGACCAGCTTGAATCTCTCTAACACTTATTTCTGGAATCCACAGTGAGACTGTTAATATAAATATGAAAACAGTTATAAACACAACAAAACAAAAACTTAAAAAATAAGCTTCTACAGGTGTACCATGGAAAGCTTTTCTTGCTTTGTTTTTAAGGAAACTGAGATTACATAATATAGAGAGAGGTATGCACTTAAAGATAGAAATGACAGTAGGAGCATGAACACCAGGAAAAGGACTGTATTGCCTGTTGAACCAGGTGTTTTCAGAGCAAAGAAAATCTGTTGATTCTTTCCGTAACAGAAATTTGGTAGGTACCAATGCTCACTACTGTGTATATTCACAGAGTTTACCCAAAGCCCAGATCAAATGAACTTAAAATAGCTCCATAAATTCTTTTGCTTTCCCCTACACATTAATTTGAAGTCATGACAGTATCTCTTTCAAATTCTCTGATTCTGAGAGCTTACAAAGCGTGCTGACCACAGGATACACTAATATCTTAATACAGTTTGGGAAATACCCAAAGAAGGTTTTATTTTCTATTCGTATTCCATTTTAAAAACAATGTTTTTATGGGAGTTTGCTTTTTACCTTACTTACTTGGCTTTCAGCTACCTAGAAAATTAAAACAGGTGTGTTTTCCAACAATAAAACAATTGTTTAGACAGCTTACATCAACACATACGAAGAGGAAATCATCAGACCAGAGTAAGCAACACAGAGGTAACATACATTCACCATGTGAAGATACTTGAGAATTAAATTAGATTTTCATATTTTCATTGCCAACATGCATACATCTTCCCCCTTGTAAATACAAAAGAGTCTATGCATTTTTTAATTGGAGGCAAAACCAGCTATAATTATCTTACATTGCTACAAAATGGAATAAATGCATCAAATAATGCGGTAGGCTGGTGAGTAGGCTCACCTGCTGAAATGCCTCTCTGCATTTTAAATTTATACTTTAATATGATCTGCACATATAAGAAAAGTTTCAGTAATGAGGAAAAATCTCTGCAATATTTGCAGAGTATATCAAATAAAAATGCCTTTCTCTGAAAAACGGAGCTCATTATTCCAGCAGTTTCTGCTGTGTGTACACATTCATGCGTTTTTGTTCCAGGAGCTCCCTCCAGGTTTTGCTATACATCAAGACCCCAAGATCCGGAAACCACCACAGTACATTCCCATTTCAATTTAAAGAATGTCACCCTTTGACATTCCTGTGCATCAAATATTGTAAGCAATCATTCCTAAAGCTAAATTTTTGTCATTGTTTTCTGTATTATCATGCTATTACCTGGCTCTCCAGTTGTTTGCCTTGTGCTTTGAGAAGTCTGACATTTTTCATCAAAACCTTCACTATTTCTTCTGTAGGTTGTTTATAGAGACTTCTAGAAAACAAAATACAGTAAAATTAAGTATTAATTAAAAAATAAAAGCTAACCATCAATTTAATTGTATCTTTTACCAAAGTTCAAAATTTCTGTTTGAGCTAGGGCTGAGTATCCTGTTCTGTGTTCAAGATAGGCACACACAGTGAGGAGCAGGCTGCAGTTTCCCTCAAAAACCTTCATGGTCAAGGATTACCACTTCCATACTAGATGCCCACTTTCTGCAAGTGCGAAGCTGAAGTGACCCAGACGATGTCTTTAGTAGCACCCATTTATTTGCTGGGTTTTTTTCTAGAAAGGAAAGGGAAAGCCAGCCACAAGCTGCTTTCTCTCCCTTATATCACGTTTGCTACTTCCTGTTTTTTTCCCCTTTTCCCCCAGTCCAAACTTTAAGATGACCCTTGTATTTATGTCTCTTTATCAAATATGTAGCCACTTTTACTAGTTCCTAATGTAAAATGAGACCACAAGAGTGCTGCAATCAACCCGTTTATAAACTTTCTGTGTTATTAAAGTAGTATTGCCCTTTCTTTTGTCCAGACAGACCATTAGCAGCAGCTGGAGCCATCAGAATCAATTTGAAAATATGGCTGCTCTTAAAAAGAAAAAATAAAAACACATGCATTCATTTTATACATGAACAATTTTACATTAAATCTTAAAAAAAAAAAAAAAAGTTGCCATCCTCTAAGTTGTACCTTTTTTAATGTTAAATCTAACAGCCCAAGTCTTCGGAATTAAAATTGAAATGCTCACTATGTATCTGAACATTGAAATGGAAAGCCCAGTGACACACTTGCACCCTTTAGGGATGGATTTTTTTCTGTACTCTTCCACAGCAGTCGTTTGACTGTAATGTAGTTATGCTAACAGCATCATCCTCAAACATGTCCTGCTATTTGAGGGAACCCAGTAGCTAAAAGAGACTTTTTTTTTTTCAGTCATAAAGTCATAATGTCACAGTTTAATCCAGTTGAAGTATTTTTGCATCAAATTAAGTGATCTAAAAAAACATTTACTTCCTGCTGAGAAACTTCATAAATGAGTGAAGTGGATGTAGAGCTGTTAACTAATGTGAATCCATTCTCAAAGCCCAGGTTCTAGACCTGAGGAACCAGAAAATGATTTGGGGCAATTCTGCAACTTCTGGTAACAGGTCACAAAACTATCTATACATATGCACCCAAAGAGCAATAGTTGATTTATGAATAATTACTGCTAGGCATACAAACCATATGTTTTTTTTCTGTTCATGGAACAGTAAGTTCCAGGACACTTGCAGCCTATAATTCATCACATAAAGTTAGACTCCGGTTGACAAGGTGGTTTACTGAATACCTTCTCCATAGCTGGCTGACTACGGACCACAGACAAATAGTTAATGAAAACATTTGAATTTCTTGCACCTTCTCACTTACAGGTGGAATAAGGCAGTTACTAACATGTCTACCTTTGTTAGGTCTGAAACTATTTACTTAGTGATTTTCAGCTCCTCTTAATCAGTATTTTGAATTCTACCTTCTAGTAAATTTAGATATGCTATCATATTGTTGACAGCATGTGCATAATATCTTTGTCCATTTTAACTATCTCTCAATATGCATCAGTTTCCATATCATGGGACCTAAGACCAGCATCTGCACATACCAGCTAACAACAGACCTGGATCAAATTCATCGTTGTTTGCATTTTTTGTCATAAGATGTCAGTAATAGTAGTGTCTAACACAAGATGTCACATAGTAAAACAGCTGTGCAAGGAATGACATGTAATTCTTCACTGCTTTAGCTGATAGTGTGATAGAATTACCAGAAATATTTCAAGCTTTGTTAAGAAAAAAAGAGAAATCTTCTCATAATTAAATTTCCCAGATAAATTCCTATGTCAGCAATATGTTTCACAGAAGCTTTAAAACTAAACAGATTTTTGAAGATTCAATTTATACTGCATATCCAAATCAATAATGAAACCAACTCTGAACCTGATCAATTAAATTCAAGCTTTCTTTAAATTAGGTACTATGCAAACAGCACTGCTCCTATTTCTTGCTGAAATTAAAGCAAGAATTGGGAAAAAAATAGTGTAGATTATGAATTGCTTATGATTTACAGGTAGTGAGTTTTTAGAGCTACCGATAGCAAGAACTTTTTAAGCAGAATAACTTCCTGTGCTCCCGATTTTTTTTTCCAATTCTTGTTTTAATCTCATATCCTCCTCTTGGAGTTATCCTCTTGGAGACTGGAAATAAAAGCAGAAGCTTATTTAGAAAATTGTGCAACTGAGGAGTTGTACCAAATAAGCAGCTGATCAGTATCAATGAAACACCATATGAACATCCAAAGCACGTTACCGAGTAGTGTTCAACATGCACAGAATTTTAGATCCAGCTGTTATAATAGCATATGCCATTTAAAACAAACATAAAAGTGACTCTGAAATTTGGAAAAAGTGACACCTTTTACTAGAACTTCTAGTGATACAGCTGGAAGACATAGCACCATCAGGCTCTAAACCCAATATTCCATCACCCAAACGTGGCTCATTCACATTTTATTTCAAATCTCTTCTTGCAAACTACATTTACCAATCTAACTACAGAAAATGAAAGTTTTCAAAGTCACATTCACAGAAACAAATAAATACTGAAGAAATACTGACTTGAAAAACTGGTAAAAGAAGCCACCTAATTTGCATTTGATCTGCTTTTAGAACCAAATTTACTGACATATATAACTTAAAGTAACACTTAAAGGATACATGTAGACATAGAATCTTAATCATAAAACAACACAATTTATCATTAATTTCTATATAACCTGTCTCAAACCTGTCTCAAACAAAGGGTGCTGTTCAGTTTAAACTAGTAATAAGTAGTTTTAAAGTTTTAAAAAAAAAAAAGTTTTAAAAAACCTTCCATCACATTTTACAGAAAAAACACGTACTCTGCAAGATAGATGGGGGGGGGGGAGGGGCCGGGGGATGGGAGCAGGAAATCAAAATATATTTCAAAAAAGTGAAATATACTTTCAAGTTACAGGCTTATTTTTTCTATAGAAGTCCTATTTAAAAAGAGAATGAGGCATAAAGATGCCTTTGGCAAAATACTACTTTGTCATGCAAGTTACTGAGGAATTGTGTTAAGCCTCTTATCTTTTTAAAAAGTAAATGGTCTCCTAAAGAAAAAAATGCATACACTATTGTGTATGCACATAAATATAAATTCATATTCTACCCATCAGCAAACACCAAACTATATTTAATTCATCTGCTATTCCCCTTACTTCAGTGGAAATTAAATGAAATACTGGTATATAACAGTTCAGTCAGCATCACTCAACATACGTTTTTTCCAGACAGGACCATTCTAAATTATCTTAATGTCATAACTCCAAAGAGTGAGAAAAATTGCTGAGTTACCTACAAAAACATAGAACAGTATTTCCACTTATGTCTCAGTTACAAGTCCTAAGTGCTCACCCTGCCCACATATGCTGTTACTTTCTTCTATAAGACTTTGCGGAAATACAAAAGTTAAATTGAAATAAATAAAATTACGAATCTAATTTTCATTTTCATTAAATGACATATCTCAGCTTGAGCTGGATTTTTCCTCCATTAGTATATCTTTCTGTAAAATAACTACTTAAAGAGTGAGTATGAAACAGGACTTCGCAGTTATCTCAGAAGTCTTAAAAAGTTTAGTAAAGCATTCATAGAATCATAGAACGCCTAAGGTTGGAAGGGACCTCTAGAGGTCATCTAGTCCAACCCCCCTGCACACACAGGGCCACCTAGAGCA
>JAWLRI010000618.1:3803110-3821140 GCA_034781795.1 Crypturellus tataupa
AACTTCAAAAGGGTGAAGTTAGTGGGCTGACTGTTCATGTAAGATAACAGACATGATCATTTTCAAGGAACCGTACACAGGGCTAATAAGCATATACAGAAATGAACTCTCAGTTTTGCAGTCAGAAATTACAGATTTCACAGAATCACATAATGCTTGTTGGAAGGGATCTCTGCAGATTGTCTAGTCCAACTCCTCTAATCAAGCAGAAACACCTGGAGCACCTGGCACAGGGTGGCATCCAGGCGGGTTTGGAAGATCTCCACAGAAGGAGACTCCACAGCTTCTCCGGGCAGCCTATTCCAGGGCTCTGTCAGCCTCACAGAAAGAAGTCCTTCCTCATATGGAGATTAAACTTCCTGTGTTTCAACTTACACCCATTACCCCTTGTCCTGTCACCAGCTACCACAGAGAAGAGCCTGGTCCCATCCTC
This sequence comes from Crypturellus tataupa, assembly GCA_034781795.1. NCBI lineage: Eukaryota > Metazoa > Chordata > Aves > Tinamiformes > Tinamidae > Crypturellus > Crypturellus tataupa. Next base: position 3,803,544 of record JAWLRI010000618.1, read on the forward strand.
CCTACAATCACCCCTCAGGTACTTGAACATGTTGATCAAGTCTCCTATCAGCCTTCTCTTCTCCAGACTAAACAGGTCCAGTTCACTTAGTCTTTCCTCATGTGACAAATGCTCCAGTCCCTTTTTGTCACTCTCTGCTGGACCCTCTCTAGAAGCTCCACATCCCTCTTGCCCTGGGGAGCCCAGAACTTCCCCCAATACTCCAGGTGTGGCCTCACCAGAGCTGAGCAGAGGCGCAGGATCCCTTCCCTCGACCTGCTGGCAACGCTCCTCCTGATGCAGCCAGGATCCCATGGGCCTTCTTGGCCACAAGGGCACATTGCTTGCTCACAGGTAACCTGTTGTCAATCGTGACTCCCAAATCCCTCTCCGTAGAGCTGCTTTCCATCAGGTCAACCCCTAATCTGTCCTGGTGCCTGGGGTTATTCCCCTGCACTTGTCCTTGTTGAACCTCAAGAGGTTCCTCTCTGCCCAACTCTCCATCCTATCCAGGTCTCTCTGAATGGCAGCGCAGCTCTCAGGAGTGTCGGTCACTCCTCCCAGTTTGGTGTCAAACTTGCTGAGGGTGTACTCAACGTCCTCGTCCAAGTCACTGATGAACAAGTTGAAGAGCACCGGGCCAGTGCTGACCCTTGTGGGAAACCACTGGCCACAGGCTTCCAACCAGACTTGACCCCATATATCAGCACCCTCTGGGCTCTGCCATCCAGCCAGTCCTCAATGCACACATAGAGTCCACACTTCCTAAGCTTTCCTATGAGGATGTTACGGGAAACTGTCAAAAGCCTTGCTGAAGTCAAGGCAGACAACATCCAGAAGGCTATCAGGTTCTTCAGATACAACTTCGCCTTTGTTAATCAAGGATTGCCAAGAGAATATTTCAAACAATCTCCTACAGCATTTGTATTTGCACTGCACCAGCAAGCTCTCACCAAGCCACGAAACCCATAGAGCCCTCTCAGGGCTGAAGACTCAGGATCACCAGATGTGCTCTACTGGCACACACGCTTGGCCAAGACCTAAAATAAAAATAGAGCTTTCATTGATAAGATCACTTTTTTCCTGGAAAAAATAAAAATAAAATACTGTGTGTTCCAGTTAAATGCAAATTAAAAGGGCAAACATCTCTAGAGATTCCCATCAACTTACAGCAAAGAATAAATGCAAAGTCACATTGTTGTTGCTCTTTCAAATCTCCACCCAAATCTCAGGGTTTTGCTACAGTGGACAAGTCACTACTCCATTGTACTAATTGGTTCCTAGTATAGATCATGTTAAATAACTTAGGTCAGAAAACTTCAATCTTTTTAGTATTTTAATAATCCCACAAAAAGGAAGTGACAATAGCACACCTGCGTCTCTGCAACACAGTGCCCTGGCAATGGGAAACGCAATGGAGAACTTTTTCAAAATTTTGACTCTACTTTGGTATCACAGACACAAACTGCCCCTATCCAACACCTTTAGTAGAAATTTAAACTATCTATCATGTACACTCAGGGATTTTCTTCATGCACGTGTCTCCTATTCCCATGTTCTCATATATTTTCCAAAGTGAAAATCTTTACAAAGTGAACCTGTTTTCACCACAACTGACAGATGTTTTCTGTGTATCTTCAAGAGCTGCAAATATTTTAAAATACCTAAAATAAGATTTGGCTTATAAGACACAAGGCTACTTTCTACCACTCCAAAATTAGACCTGTGATGCCCTCCTTTCATGCTCAAAGCTTTTTTCCTAATTTCCAAACCAAAAACATTGGTATAGAAAGTCTTCCAGTGCTTCTCCATACCTGGCTTTAAGAGTTCAGCAGGAAGAATTGCCAGTGCCCCTTAACAATTACTACTGAATGTTCTAACCAAATCTGGACTGTCTTCAAAACTCCGCACTCTTCAACAGTGTCTTAGCTGACTGTGAAAGTCATCTGTTATTCACCTTTTTCTCTGTCACCTTCACCAAGAAGCTCAATAAAGTATTCTTCCAGTTTTTGCCAAAATTGCAGTCTGGAAGACTAGAAGTTCTTCTTATCTAGCCTGTACCAGGCTAGGTAAGGCCTACCTGACCCACTCCTTCCTACAGACATCCCAAACCTCACAATTTACTCTCACATGGCTATTACCACCACAATCTGTTTTATTAAGACCAGTAAACACTGCCTTCTGGCCTCACAAAGCGTGATGTACATATTTCTCTAAGAACTAACAGTTAGTAGCGTTGCTGCCAATATAACTTCTGAGTTAAAGAATACTCTTGCATAGAAAATAATCTGTTATCATTCTAAATAAGCCCTCTAATTAACATTCTTAATTCATTAAGGAATAAAATATACATAACAAAAAAGCATAAATTATTATTAAAATGAAAAAAAAAAAAAAACACACACTCTCCAGCTCCCTTGGAAATTTTTCTGTACTTACAACATGGCACAGAAGGGAAGGAGGGGGGGGAGGAGTGAAATTCTTAATTCTTTTTCTAGGAAAGAACAGTCAGAGTACATTTATGCGATCCTTGAAGGTCCACTCTAAGATAAAGAAAGGAGAAAATTAATAAATAAAAATATGAAGTGAAATGTCAATAGTCATTATCAATGAATGACAACACCTCATACATCCTGTGAACAAATCATACTGCTCACAGAGCTTTACTATGAAGTTACATTCTTCAAGATGTTTAAAAACACAGTGGATTCCAAACTCTGCACCTATGGAGAAACATTACCAGCAAACTAATGAGTCTACATTTCCTTCCAAACATCTTCAGCGTTTCAAACACATGATGTGTACTGAGCAGCAGACTGAACTCTAGTTAAAGCGAATGCTTTCTCCCCTCTACCCCCCTTGCATTTTGAGTGGATAAATTGGTGCCTCTTCCAATAGCTTCATTCCTGCCTATTGCAGGAATTCCTGCCTTGTCTAAGCACTGCAAGCAGAGGCAGCTCTGCACTGGGGTCGGCGCCAGGCGTGCGTTTACGCGAGCGAGCATGAATGCCATTGATCACAGTGGGAAGGCTGGCAGGCGCGACACGTTGGGTGCCAAAGGCAGGCCTCTAATGAGCGAGTAGTTCCGGTCAGGCAGGAGAGGCCTTAACCTCTGCAGAGAATAACGAGGCGGGCAGTGTGTGTAGCCGCGAAGCACGCGGGGCCACAGCACCGCGCTGTCAGACACAGGTGACCGAGCAGTGAACTGTGCGCTGGGCACCGCGCAGCCAACGCACTGCGAGCCGCCTCACTGCCCTTTGTTTCCTCGCCTCTTCTCGGGTTACCAGCATCACTCAATGGATCATATTGTTTGGCACTATCTTTTAAAACAAAGCCAGAGATCTGCTGAAACAGAGATATTGTTTGGAAACTGTACCTTCAAACTGCAGTGCTTATTTTATTCAAAGGAAGCACTTGCTGACATAACTGAATACCAGAAAACTAACCTTAACAAAATAACAATAAAATATATCACTAACAAAAACAGGCTTTAAAAGCAGGACTGCTCAGCATCATGTTTTAGATATTTCAAAATCATTAATAAAAATAAAGTCATGGTGTATTTTCTAACTAAAGGCTAAACCTAAATACCAAGCTTTTTAATAAAAAGGAATATTAATACTGGAGTTCAGTTTTAGTACAAAGACTAAAATAAGGCAAGTCTTGTGCATATTTGACACATACGCAAGTGTGTTCTGTACCTAGATATCTTTCTAAGATACATAAATAGCTTCACTTTCTTAAATCACATTGCCCCTTTAGAGTACAGGCAAGCACAGAAATCCTGGAAAGCAGGATTCAACTGGCCAGATGGACTCATTTCATAGCTTATTTATCAATAGTTGAAATAAAGAAATTTAGATGTCTTAAAAGCTAACAGCATCAAAAAACAGATAACCCACCCTAAAAAATAATAATAATTATCAGGCACTGATGTATAATTAACTGCAAAATTTATTAGACAAGTAAAGCTACTAAAGAAAAAACAGGATATTGCATATATATGCTACGACGCATATATATGTAAAGCAATGTCCAGTAGGTATTAGCAAATGGCTAATGTAAAGAAATTCTTTCTCTCCTGCTAAAAGCTTTCAGAAGTGGGAACATGAAAAATAGACTAAAATCTACAAGGTTACACCCTAACATGACTTCTTGTGCATGACATTATTGGCATCATTGCTAATAATGTTACTGGATTTTCAAAAGTAATTTAACTTAAATTCTAGAAATAAAATATTGGAAGTGTTTAAAAAAAAAAAATGTAAAATTATATTATCCCTATTCCAGGACATTAGAGAATCCCAAATCCAGAACAAGTGTTTCAATGGGAAAACACTTCTGGTCCTTACAATGCTCATTTTATTTTCAGTGCCAAGCTAATGTGAATTTTAACTGTTTGCTTTTGCAAGTCTCTCTCAGACTTCAAGAGGTAGAAAAACAAAACTAAGACCATTCTAAACTAGCTTCTCACACCCAACAGTTTTCAATCTTTTGTTTAAAAGTAATTATTTTTATTAGCTTAGAAGTATATTATCTCTATCTTATCAGTAACATTAAAGTGTCTGCTAAAACAATTTAAAAAACAAACAATAAACTCTTAATGATGAGAGGGGGATACTTATTTTTCTACCAAAGCTGGAATAGACATGGAATCTCTGTGAGAATAATATCACATAAGCCAAAGTGCACGACTGTATTTGAGGACCAAAATATGCTTATATGCTCTCCCTTCCATTGGTATAAATCCAGGGATTGAAAATAAAGACTGTGACTTATAATACATAAACAAACCGTAGAAATACCTTTGCTAGAAACCTTATTACAGTGAGGAAATATAACTTTGTAATTGTATTAAAAATAAGAAGAAACTAATCAATGCAAGAAACACAGCCTCACACACACTCAGACATCACCTTACCAAAAGAAAGGCCCAGAAAACCCCCCCTTTAAAAAAGGTTTTATTAAAGAGGTGACTTCTGGCAGGAGAAGCCACAAAGGCAAGAGGCAAGGAGCTAGAGAGGTGCAAGGGGCACAAAGCAGGTTTAAGGAAGGATTTCACTTTCACACAGCCCCTCTTGCTCTGGCAGACAGGAAAAGCTGGTCTGCTAAGGGCCACAAACTCAAGTCGTCGGTGCCACCCCAAAATCCTAGGGAAGTTAAAGGTAGTTCTGCGCAAACAAATGCTACAAAATATTACATTACTGTCAGCTTGTAGGCAACAGCCAGCCCTGGGAGAAAATAAATAAATAAATAAAATAAAAATTCAGCTTAGCTTCCAGTTTGTTCTCAAGCACAATGCTAACTTCATATCATTTGTAAGAATCTGTTCTTTGATGAGAATAAGAATTTTGGCAGCAATAAAGTTAGAGCACACGGAAAGCATTTCACCTGCTAACAGAGATAATTGCACTGGTAAGGAATGTAAGCATTGCATACGCATAACTGCAGTTTGTTATCCAAAATCCCATTTCGCTGCTTCCTCATTTTTCTTCTATTGCTACCCACTCTCTTTTGTCAATAAGAACTCTGGAAGCTCTAGAGATTTGAAGGAAAGAAACAGTTCTAAAATGCAATGTGAACTAACAGGAGCGATATGCAAGCTGTAAAAAATGAGGTATCTAAACATTAATTCATCTCTGGCTGACCAGTTAGACATCAGCTTAAAATAGTCTTTAGAGTTACTACGAACTCTGGCTTTCAAAAATGTTGGGGTACTTGGCTTTTAAGAAGCTCTCTTCTATACACATAAGCCATAAAAGCAGTAGTCAAGCGGAACACAGTATTGAAAGCATCTCTTTATCCCCTCCTCAAAATACGTATTTTCCCCTACTTGTCTGTTCTTTCAGAGAAAAGTGAGGCATTGCCCTCTAGAGGAAATATATTACTCACTGGAACACTGTTACAGTAAGATTATTTTTAGGAGTTAGTACCCAAATGCTTTTTCATCTTCAGTTGATCACTATGCAAAATACAGAGTAACAACTCAATATCTTACACAATTTCCACCCCTCCCCAAAAGCAACTATACAAAACACATACTAATGAATTTTCTTGCTACCAAAAATGGCATTGTTTTTCAGTAAGACATAGCGTTTATTCAGACGGATTTTGCAGAAGGGCTTTAACACACTTACCATATTGGTTGCATACAATGAAATTGAGAGCTCCCTGTTCAGAGGATGAGGAAAGAGAGGGAGAGAACAAACAAACAAAAATCTAAGGGCTAAGGGTGGCCTTTTTGGTTGGTTTTTAAAGGGAAATCTTCACTTACTGTAGAGAGTTTCTATGATTATACCCAGTAACTGAAATTGCTGCTCTAACTGATCTATTGCTCCCGTCTGCTTTGGTGCCTCCTTGTCTCCAACAGTGCTCTTGTGCACAGAATATGGGACATATTTTTTCCCCTTTCATCTTTTTTGGCCTAAGGACCTTCAGTCCACATGCTACTATACCACAAGACTCTAAATAATCTTGCAGCACACTGAAAAGGAAGTTATATACAAAAAAAGGGCAGTAATCAAGCTCCATAATACATACTTATTTGTTAAAAAAACAAACAAACAAACAAACAAAAAAAACCACTACCTTGATCTCCTTTACCGGTACAAAAAGAACAAAAATATACAGGTGACCATGCATTCGTGTGACCATGACAGGAAGAAGATGGCTGAGAAAATGGCCACATCAGCAAAGCTAAGCTGCTCTAATACACATATATTAAAAAAAAAAAGTCACGTGTAAAAGAAGTAAAACAAATCTGTTCCAAAACTAGTTGTGTTTCAACTTCAGATCTAAATAACAGAATAAAAATCAGACCAAGTAACATTAAACGCTATAGCTTCTTCCAGTTTGGTGGAAGTATCACCACAGATTAGCCCCAGACAACCTCCTGTAAGTCTGCTCCCCTTGCTAGTAAGTCCTCTGTCAGACAAGCGCAACAGAAAGAGGGGAAAAAGAAACCCACAGTCGTATGCTTAAAAAATAAGAAATTCACAGGTCATCATTTTGAAAAGTTGCGCTACAATATCCAATCACCACTTTGGCTTAATCAAGTTTTTATACATATTATCAGGATTCATAGCATACTTGCTTGCAGAGTCGATGCTGTTGAAAATCAGCTATCCAATCACACCTTGGAAATGTCTCCACAAAAGAGCACAATGCAATTGAGATGCAACTCGATTTTCTACTCAAGTCTACCTATTCAATAGGCAAATGGTGATTCAACTGCAAAAACACTAATGTGTTTGGATCTCATTTTTGTTTCTCTTCCAAGAAAGTGAGGGAAAAAAGGACATATACTATAATATCCTCTGTTCAATTAAGAAAATACAAGATAGAGTCAGCTACAGAAAGTGTCACAAAAACCCAAATCAGACATTTTTATAGAGATTTTATAGAGACACAGGGACACATTTTTCTTTCCTCTTCAATTACCTCATAAGTGAGGTGAATATTTATTGGCTGAACTGTCAGGCAATTGTCATGCTTTCATGGACACTTCTCTAAACAAAAACTACCTACCTTTGCAGGTATGCATATCTGCAGGGAGCTGTACGCTCCTAATTTCACTGTTAGCTATAAACAAATAGCTAAAAAATTTGTTTAGTAAATAAACCCAACTAAATTATAGTCTTTATTTACCATGTAGCTTTCCATTTGGTTAACATGGGTCCTATGTGCCTGCAACCAAATCCAATTATTTTATCAGAGAAGGTGAAAATCATGCTCACACTCTGCTTTGCTCAAATGCAGAATAACTGAATACACTGAACTACTACAAATTAGTTTCATTTTTATGCATATCATTAATAGCAAAACTAAAAAAAGTCACCTTTAATATAAAAAGCAATTTAACACTTTCACATCTGCCTGAACACAATTTTTGTCAAGTTCTTCACCAGTGCAACGCAGCTTGAAAACAAGCCCGTTCACTGAACACTACGATATGCAGATATATGCAGATAAATGCAAAAAAACGTATTTTTAAGCTTCTTGAACTTATGATCATGCAAGAAAAAAATCATGCAAGAAAACTCTCCTGAACTTTTGTAACCATTCCTTGTTCCTTTATTCTTTAAATTACTAGACTGAGGTTCAGAATTGTGTCTTTCATAAAAGTTTGCATAAAAATACTTTCTATTTAAGCTCTTGCATGTATCTCTTCCTATAAGGGGTCTATACCTCAAATCATTATTTGTAGCACTTTTTTTTTTTTTTTTTTTACACAATGGACATTTGAATTGAAGAGAAACATGAATATGCAATCCCTGCACCATATTCCATGCATTTTGATGCAAAAATGAGGGTTTCTATTTTTTCCTAATGACACACCAAAGATAAGAGTATGCAGAGCAGGTGTACAAACTTAAGAGTGTGCTAGTTTAATATAGACACTTATCGCCTTCTCTTCCCACAGTAGACTGCACAAAATAGTGGTGCTACACCAAGGTATCCAGCTAATAATCTGTGACGTATTGTAACTATGAGGTAAAACCCATGTTAGTAGTATAAAAAAGAACTAGCTAGTTAGCTTAAATAAAAGCCTGCCCTATAGAACATAATATTCCAATACTGAACAATGAATAGCTTTTACCATACAAAGATGGCTGTTCTAAAGAACAGTTGTCATTGGCTACAGCATAAATGAATCAAAAAACCCACTTATCCAACTGTCCAACTGTACAACCTTTAACAACAAATTCATAACACAACTCATCATTCTGAAAACATACCACTCTCTATTAATAACAGCCTCTCTGCCTCCACAGAACACGCTCAGGGACAGAAGACAAGCAGCAAAGCAGCACTGGAGCTGCTTCCACAGTTCCGGAAAATTGTAAAAAGATAAATACATGGCAGGGTAAAGAGACTCCAAAACGACCAAAGGAAACAAAGCAGTGCAAGGGCAAGACACAGTGGGGACCTAATTCATGACAATATGGAGGACGCCACTTCAGTATAATAGATACATTTAAAGACAGATGATTTGATCTTTACTTTTTCAAGTTTTGGGGAGAGGACTATCCCTTGGCTTTTGAATCTTTGAGGATAGCAAAACTACAGTTGTCTTTCATAAGCACAGTTTCTTGTATTCTTTTAAAGCACCTTATTCATGTAAGAGAAAAAAAAAAAGAGGAGGGGAGGAGAAAAAAATAAAAATAATTAAAAATGTCAAGTGGTATCAAGGTCACTGGCAGGAGAACAAAAGAGGCAAGAGACAGCTAATATATATTAAATTATGAAACATGCACCTTTCACCATAGTGCTTCTGGAAAGCATGTCTGATTTGATATCATAAAGAAACACATGATAAAAATGCACTCTAGTTGAATAAATCCTGAAATACATTTTAGCTTTTTTTTCCTATGCTTAGTTTTGTGTACATAATTTATGCTACTGTCTCAGACACCTGCTTGTTATAAATACTTAACACTAAACTATTTGGAGTATTTTATCAAATCAGAAGGCTGTACTTCATACACTTCCTTCAGTGCTAGGATTAATACAAGAGTAGCTGGCCAGTTACAGAGCACAGCAGAGCCAGAAAAAACATTCCCGTATTTACATACTCCATCACCAGAAAGTGTCTCATTTACACTGTGCCCAGAACCACAAAATTTATCAAATACATTTCCAGACTCTCCCAATCAAGTAAAGGTTGTATTTCCAAAAATATTTTGTTCAGTCCTGTGCTTCATTCAATCATCATGAACACACAGCCTTTACATGTTAAGAGCCAAAATCCTGGATTTTCCAAAGTTAGGAGGCACTAACTCCTGATCTACAGAGGTCTAGAAACTGGACCACAAATGATCCACTCCTCATTTAAAGTGCAGTCAATTTAAAAGAGGCAATAAAACATAAATCAGCAAGTCTGGCAGAGCAAAAAGATTTCATCTTGTCCAAAAATCAAATGCCCTCCTAGAAAAAATGCTTCCTCACCATCCTAACAACCAAGCCCTTATATCTGTATTTTACATTTCCAAAAGGATAAAAAAAAATGAAGTGCAGTAATAAACAGGATGCTTCAGCATTAACTCAATACTAGTTTCTCATATTCTTTAAAAAAAAAAAAGGTTTTATACTGAGAATTTTGATTAAAAGTTCCCATAAAAATTCTTTCTCTAATTTTCCGTTTCTGTGATGAGACCACTGTATTGTCTTTTTCATCTGATTTCATCATGTTTTTAAGAAAAATCTACTTGAGATAATACTGAATTTTCTAAAGTTTCCTCCTTTGGTCTCAGGAACCTGATCCAGATTTTCATTCTAAACAGTGAAATAAACTACTGGAGAGGTATACATTCCAGTACTATATTTTCCTTGTATATCAGATTCCTATAACAGAAATAAAACTCATTTGGTTATATAACAAACCAGCTTGGTATAACCATCTTAATATATGCTTGGATTCTTTTTTAATCAATTTAACTTTAAAAACTTAAAATAGGTGAGGTGCCCATAGCATGAACAGCATGCTATAGGCACAGCAATATACATGACAGGAGATAACTCTTATAGTTGCAATTTAAGAAAGGGACTCCTGTAGAGTACTGGCCTAGTTCTGAAAAGTTTTAAGATATAATATTGATTTGTTTACATCCAGAATTATATTTGCTCAATTAAAATGTTATTAGCAAATCACCTGAGAGTTTGTACTTCTTCAAAGCTACTGCTTAAGGATTGAATTAAGAAAGCCAACTGCAACAACACTGCCACAATAGATTTCATAGCAAAATAACAGCTAAAAGCAAATGAGCATAACAATCGTGCACAAAGGGCTTAACAAGTTGCTGTTTCTCAGATCTTAACTCCTAACCTAACTGGGTGTACAATAAAATCTGTTTCAACGCAAAAGATCAGTTAAAGCAAATAAAAGAAAGCTGAGTTGGAATTTTGACAATAACAGCGTGTCGATGGACAACCTGTAAACAAAATGAAGCAAAACTAGTTTTAATTCACAAAAATAGTAAGGTACCCATCTTCAGTTTCCAGTTTAATTGCCTACTTCAATATGACTGAGGATTTGATATGATGGACACACCTACTTGTCTGAGAGGAAAAGAATAAAACAACTAGCTTTTAATATAGGAGTTTGGAAGAATATACTTTAATATGCATTATGGTTTAACTATCCCCTCACTAAATAAGTGGGGTCCCCATACAGCACACAGGCATTCATGTCATCAGCCACGGACACTGGAGCTTGCTGATGCCCAGAGGAGAAACCTGATCTACCGGTGTAATCAACACTGCTTCCCAGTATTGATCTCCTCCATGCCAGGGGTCTGCCCATAGCTAGATGTTGTTTGTTTCACCTTTCAGCTAAAGCAACCTTGCTTTTTTTACAACACATTTGCCTGAAAACATTGTCCTGCTAATGTTTAAGAATGTAATACAAGGCATACAACGGTATTCCAAAAGGTAACTCTAAAAGTAACTCAAGGCCCATGTTACTTCACACAGGAGAGAGGAAGATGAGCACCCAGCAAAAGTAATTTCCCTTAATGCACACCAGAAACTCCTAAAATCCATTACAAGAGAAAGGAAAAAGAATTGATCAAGTGTCATCACTCATGTCTTCACAGCTGCAAGCAAGTAAGGCCCTGACTCTGTACTAAAACTCTCCTCAGTGCACAGGTTTCTGAGTCATCAGAATAGGACTGAACTGCAAACCATGAAGTCTAAATTCTTACTGTTTCTTTCAACCTGCCTGATCCATGGCATTTCTGTGTTCTTTATACTACAGCAGATTTATTCAAACTTAAGCTTACTTTAGTACCATAATTAGGAATGGCAGCTACTGCTTAGGTATTCCAGCTCAATGTCTGGCAATGTTCAGCTCAATAAACTTCATTCACAAATTGCTTTAAAATAACTTGCATAGTGCTTGAGGTAGGCATGCACTCTTTGGGAACATCTTATTAAGGAATCACAAATGATCTTCAAGCAACAAAAACTTCCAGACATAATATTCTGAGGAAAACAGTTAAAAATGATTTCAGCTGATGAAAACAATTATTAGGAAAATAAAATATATATGAACTGCTAAATCAACCTTGTAATACTTTTCACTTTACATTTTAAATTATCAACTTGTACCATTCCCTAAACCATAGGAACAAGCAGTGTAAGTGAGAGAACAGTAGTAGCTTTTTTTTTTTAAACTGTTAGCAAAAACTGTATTCTAAAATACAGCTCTAAATATTTTCTGAAGTTCTTATACTTTCTAAAGTGCAAAGTATATACATTCCAGTGGAAGCTGAAATCACATCTTAACAAAATAAATTCAGTAACATGCTGGAGGATTACAATTCTGTGACTATGCGCAGGAAAACTCTTCCTCAAGGCTGGAAGGAAAGTAACAATGATGACAAAGCTTTATAATCTGAAGACAGGCAGCATTACCACTGTGTCAGCATTACCCAGGCTGTCCTTGCATGCAGCACCGAAGAGGAGAAAAAAGTTCACTGTTCATTTAATAGGTGAAGATATAAGCAATTAGTAGCATGTAAAACACTCTAAACAGGGTATCTTGAAATTCAAAGGCAAAATGATTGTAAATAAAAGCCTGCATGGAAATAAAAGAAATTCAAGAAAAGTGTTGAGTTTAAGTCAGTCTGCACAGGGCAGCTTTCAAACATTCAAAATATGTTACTATGTTTTTTTTTTTAAGCTTAACCTGCATGCAGACCAGAATATCTATGAAATCAAGTAAAAGAGCATTTAATTTTTCAGCACACTATTTACTGCAAAGCACAAATACCTAATTTAATAGTTCTAAAATTAGCAGAGAAGATAAAAGACAAAAAGGAAAGACATGCTTAGGTGTACATCATAAGGCAGAACTGGAGTTTAAACTGCAAGTTTCCTCTGTAACCTAGACAGCTCCCTTATTCTCCCTATCTATAGGGAGATACATCAATATCCCTCACCTCCTATCTATAAATTCAGGATGCTGGTATTTTGAGGATAACTAGATGAAAAATGATTATATGCCTATATTGCTGGTAAGGAATGAGACAAACTTCTAGTTTGTTAAAGTAAAAACATATTATATAGCTTACTTCTTAGCATTCTGATCAAATTAAATAATTTACCAACTGGTAAGCTGTGTATAACCTTAGAAAACAATTAGCTCTTTAGAAAGAAATTTGAGTGTCCTAAGAAATAAGCATTAACTTTTTGCTTGCTTTTTTTTTTTTAATTAAAACTCATTAAGCCTCCAAAGGATTCTTGTTATAGCTGAAATAAATTTGCAAATTTACTTTTCTTGTGGTTGTCTTCCTACTTTCTAATGGCTTAACTTCAGCATAAGCCTCTGAGGAAACACTGCCTTCCACATATATTAATGAAATGGCATTAAAAAAAAATAGGGAATAAACTAGAAAACTGAAATACAGTCAGCATGGGCAAAGACAAAAACTGACCTGAGATGATGCAGGACAAACATGACAGCACAAACTGACTTGTATTATTTGATGAAAAAAAGCACTGAAGACAAGATTTAACCAGGTAAAGCAATGTGAGGTCGACAGAAAGCTCAAATAATGGATGAAACCCCTTTCTGTCAACCAAACCTCTACTGCGGCAGAGGTACCCTGCTAGGTTCCCCAGCATAAGGTGCTGCCCCGGGACGGTCTGCTCTGGAGGCAGATGGGGCAACCCCTAGCAGCCTGATAGGTGGGCTGGCAGGGCAGCTGCCAACCAGAGAACCACAGCTCCTAATTTGAGGTTTCACTGTCAGGCTTGAAGAGCTTTCACTGCACCACAGCCTGCCAGCTGCCTACGCCCAGGACAAGGTTCTCTTCCCTTTTCCATGGCTTTCCTCCAACCACTGAAATTCTCCATGCAGTTCAACTCCCCTCACCTTCATCAAGGAGCGAAGCAGTATTGACACTTATTCCAATCTCTCCCATTTAATTAATGAACTGGAGGTCACAGCAAAGGAGTCATCTCACTAACTTCCTCTGCACACCACTGCAGAACAACACCTCAGTCTGAGAGAGCGCTACTCTACAGTTCTACCCTTCTTTTGCATATTTAAGCAGTGATTTCAGTGGCAGAGCTATCAAGAAAACTGAATATCCTTCTAAAGGAGTACACAAAATACCAGTTGATTACACCACTCCCTGTTGACAGAAACAATGGAAGCAGCGAGCTACTTATAGTAGCAATGACATACATACAATTTTACGGGGTAGCATCAATTTATACCAAGCTCTGCCAGCCACAAATCTGAATTTACCACTATTTAATATGTGTTAAGCTCCACAAATAACCTGTATCCATAAAAGCTAGACTGCATTTTAAGACTTCCAAACATACCATTATTCTTAAGACTTCAGTTGGAAGTCTCTCAACAAACACCAGGAATTTAAACAGCTCAGAAAACGAGCCAACCTTCCCACCTCCAAGTGTATTCAGAGCAATGTCAGCCTGATGAGGCAGAGCAGGGAAGCCTGCACTCATGTGGAAAGAAACCACCTCTAATGTGCTTCAGGAGCACCAAGCTTCACATGCTGCTTGCCATGAGCATTAGAATAATGGCGTGCTTTGTGAGCCCTACAGTTTCTAACAATAAAGAGTATGAATAGTTGGCTAAATGGGTATTTGGGGAAAGATTTAACAGTGTTAAAACTTTTACATCATTTAATTAGAATTGAAAAGTTCCCATATTATCTACCCTGAAAACATACATTTCCTTGCTTTAAAGGCCTTTCAGGAGGGCATTTTCAGCCATAATAAGGGAATGCATCCCAGCTAGACCTCACACATCTTGGATGAACAACAGCTCTGATGGAGAGCAAGCTGTGGGACCACCAGCTGAGTTGAAGCATGAAGTCACCAAACACAACCCTGACAAATGCCAAGTGCTGCTCTGAAATTCCAGGTATAAACATGCAGGTGACATATAGGTATTGCTATGGGCTTATTATATACATATAGTAAACACTTTTTTTCTTTTTAGCAATTCAGACACGCTAGCAGTTAACTAAACTAGGAACTGTAACACTACCAAAGTCTATTCCCTGAAGAGTTATTACTAATTTTCATTTGAAAAGCGACACCTGCAGCAATAAAATCATAAGCATTCATATGTATCTTGAGAACTGCTGGTTTCCTAACACTGCTATGAAAGAGCCTAGTATATGAACTGCACTGTTCAAGCCTTATTTTCAACAGGAGCTTTGGGGGATTTATAAACCTACCTTCAAAAAGGAATGTGTAGGATTTGTACACTTGGCATAGATTCTGCTATTCATTAGATTTTTTTTTTTAAAAAAAACATGGGCCCTTCCTACCTGCACACTTATCATCTCTATTTTTATACACGTAACGTGTCAAAGCTACAACATTCAGAAATATATATTAAAAAAGCAGTGTTGCAATGCACATATTTATAATAAAAATCAGCATCCCCTTAGAAGTAAACTAACCAGTCAGAAACAGTCATACTTTTATAGTTTTCATTAATTCTGCTACATCTATGCAGATTTCTAGAGAGCGTGTGTTTTTTGTGGTTAAATTTGTGACTTAAGCTCACATGGAATCTTTTAAAAGATTCCCCTAAAAAAAAAAAAAAAAAAAAAAAAAAGTTTGTTGGTAAATTTATTACATTAGATTATGAGTTCAACTTTCAAAGTGCCTCCTCCTTGCAAGTCCAGAATGTTTCTGTGCTGTAAAGGAGTGGTGTTACATTAAGAATATTTAACAAGATCTGCCACAGCTAGAATCCTAAGCACAGTAGCAGTAACTCATACCAGAAAGTGTTTTAACATGCAGGTTCTTAAATATTCTCCAGACCAGGGCAAAACTTTAACATTCCTTGTCAAAAGCCATGAACATGAAGTTCTGAGTAGTATTATTCAAACTGCAGGCCTTCTGAATAACTATCTGTAGAATTAATGTCCTCTTTCTCATCTAGAGATTGAGCTATCAATTTGGAAACTCACTATTTGGGAACCTACCCCACAGGCACGTGCTCTCAGTGTTCCAAGCAGAAATATTTTACGAGTACAGACATATCCTGGCTTTCGGGACTACTAACAAACCTTGCTCAAGGGATGCGAGACAACAAACCGAGATGCAGATACTGAGCAGTGCAAGGCACAATTTGCCTTACAACTGACAGCTGTGCTCATCCACATGACGGGCAACACCTGCAAGCAAGAGTGGACTGGTAGTAGGGAGTAAGAAACCATACAGACACAGTGCAGGGAAGTTTTGAGAAAAAGATGTAGAATAAATCAAGTAAAACCATCCTGGACAAGTCTGTCTGTTCCAATACATATACAGAACAAGCGCTAATAATCTATAATTACTTACCCTCACTCTTCATCAGTTACTGCACTGTAACTGCTTCAATACTGGACACTGACCTTCTCCTTCAAAAGTACCTGAAATGTACAGCTACCACTGTGACTGTTTATTCCGTAGTAAAATACCATGATTTAAAAAGGCTAAAAACCACTAGTAAAACAGAAGGATAGATACCATACAGGGGCTTAGATAGGCTACAGAGATGAGGACACCAGAATAGAGAGTCATGAGGCTCTGGTTTCAACAAAGAGAATAAGGATGAGGAGTTTAGAGGAAGGTGGAAACCCATGGATTCAGGCAAACCCACCTGTTAATTTAGCTTATAAACTACTATCCTACAGAATTCCAACACCAAAGATGTTCTTTGGAGCTAAAAGGTCTGTACCATAAGCTAGTGTAAAGTACACATACACTATCTTGCATTTTGAAAAAGTGGAACATTTAGCAATTTAATTTTTTTAATGTTCTTAAGAAAGGTCTTAAGAGAGGAAGGAGAAAAAAATGTTTCATCAAGTTAACAGAAAAAGTGTCATTCACCATTTAAAGACCTAACAAATCTGAAAGACATAGAAGAAAAAGGTAAAAGTTCACAATATCATTTTTACAAAGTAATTGAGATCAAGAAGTCCAGGACGCCATTAGCACTACAGAGTTACAGGATTTGTTAAGGTCTCGCCACTGCAAGTGAATAAAAAATGCAGAACTGTTAGTAACAAAGCTGTAAAAAAATGTCTCAACGTGTAAACATGAGCTTAAAATACCACCTCTCCATCATGCATTTTGGAAGAAGGGAAAAAAAAAAAAAAAAAAAGCCAGAGTGGGCAGGGAAAACCTTATCCAAGGAATATGCACGTTTTGATCAAAATGAAGAGCCAAGCATAGGGCGAGAGGCATAGAGATTGCGCCTCTCCACACAGTTGTTGGACATCGGTACTACCAGGCCTCAGGAACGACTACACAGATATATTTAAATGGAAAATATTCTTGTGCGTGTTATGCACCAAGCGGGGTATTTAAAGGGCTCTTTCGGCGGCCACACGGTGGGAGGGGTGCCCAGATCGCTGCAAGAAGCGCGTTCCGGGGACAGCAGCGCAGGGCAGGGCAGCCCCCGCACGTCTCCCCGGCAGCCCGCACCGCAGGCACCGCCGCGCGCACGGCCGTTATGGCCGTTACGGCGCCTCGAGCGGGCGCCTCTTGAGGCAGCCGGTCCTGGCAGGTGCACGCAGAGCTCTCGGTGGCGGCGGGGAGCGGCCCCAGCTAAGCCCGACCCCGGCAACGCGGCGCAGGGC
>JAWLRI010000618.1:3842450-3853794 GCA_034781795.1 Crypturellus tataupa
CTCTCCAGCAGCTCCACATCCTTCTTGTACTGGGGGGCCCAGAACTGGACACAGTGCTCCAGATGTGGCCTCACCAGCACCAGCTTTGGCTAGTATTAAAAGAAAAAAGGAAAAAAGAACATCAAAAACTGCTGCTTTATTTTGGGACGTTACCACCATTCACATCCCTGAGGCTTCCCAAGGGGTGTTACCACCAGCACAGTTGAGTCCAGCTTTAAGGATCTTCCTCATCCACTGCTGCAGAAAAGCAGGCTCCTTTACACATGGTGGGTTTCCACATCCTGTGCAGAGACAGCCAGCTGGAGCACCAGGTTCCCCAGGTATATCAACCCCACTTCCAGCCACAGTTCTAATCCAAATGCAAGCATCAGCTCAGCTGCTTTTGAAATGTTTGTCACACTACTTTGTCACAGCTTAGTTATCCCCTGGTAATATTTATTTGGTTGAAAGAGCTGATAGCCAAAAGCACATTTCCGGATTTAAACCAAAAGGAGAGGACTTATTTTATTTACTTACTGAGTATCACCAAAAAAAATAGTGCCTCTTTGGAGCACTTAAAAATTCTTGCAAATATGAGTTTGTAGAGCAGTGGGAGCTCCGGCAGAAAGTCTCAGCCAAACAAAGAAAGGCAGACTGTCCAAATGCTGAATTACCTTCAGAGGCACTCGTGAACAAGACAGGAAGCAAAAACAGACATCTTACATTCTGTACTCTTTCCATTGCAATACTACCAGAGAAATACAAGAAACAAAAATCTCACACATGCCAAGTATTTAGAAGGCTAGTTGTTACTATTGTTGGAATTAAACAGGTGCTTGTCGTGTGGCCCAGTACCGTTTTCTCTTAACAAGCAAAATCACTGCATTTTGTGGGTAGTTCTGCTTCCCTGCCCCCACAAAATCCATGTCCCAGGATTTCTTTCTCCTGTTTTGCAAATTGCAGCCTGGATGTTGCAACAAGACTCAGTTTCAATAGAGCAGTCAGCTGTGGCACTGATTCATGAGCTGCAGATTATTCAACCTGATGATAAGGTTCAGATCGACTGATGTGGTTTTTTTTTAAACAAAAGCTGTAAGGCTCAGGGTAAATAGGCCACAAAAGTACTGTAAGTTACTTTTACCATTGTATTTGATATTTTGGTAGACACTGGGTCATTGTTTCTAATGACCGCACCATTAGACAACAATTATTTAAAAGGTCAAAGTGCTTTATGGTACCACCTTAAGTCCATGGTGTTCTTGATATTGCTCATTTTTATCTTGATTTATTTCCAGCTGACTCCTTTTTGCCCCAGCTGTGACCTTTCCAAGAGAGAACTGAATTTCATCAATGCCATTTCTTTATTGAAATGGCACCTTCTATTGAATTGTCAAGTTTAGAGCTTGGATAGTTGACATTCATAAAATTTATGCCTAATTTCAGCTTTCACTTAATGGGTTTTACCCAATACACATGTGCATGCTCTATGGAGTAGAAGGCCTAATAAAAGACGTGCAGGCATTTACATCAAAGAGAAACTCTCAGACAGAATTGGTTTCTGAAATACTCCTTCATCAAGGTGGATTACCTTATGGGCTCTGTTTTGCTAGGGAATTATCCCGGCTAAAAGTCCAATTCTTCACCCCTCATGTTCACTATTACTCATAGTTCATAATAAGAGAGTAACTGCACTTCCTGAGTGTAAGGACTGGGTCACCAACTCCAGATAATTGCTTAATTTTTCTGGCTCTCAAAGCACTGAACGTCAGAGATGAGAGGCAGGTAGAGCAGGTCCTACAGCTAACGAGCATTGACAGTCTCAAGAGGGGAATAAATTGTAACTTAGAAAAGCATCAGTCCATCTCTGTGT
This sequence comes from Crypturellus tataupa, assembly GCA_034781795.1. Taxonomy (NCBI): domain Eukaryota; kingdom Metazoa; phylum Chordata; class Aves; order Tinamiformes; family Tinamidae; genus Crypturellus; species Crypturellus tataupa. Next base: position 3,844,300 of record JAWLRI010000618.1, read on the forward strand.
AAGAGTTTTCCCGTACTGCATTTTTTCTCCAAGCTCAGCTGCACCCTGACAGATGTTTCCTGTTTCCCAATATGTTTCATGCTAGGAATACTTCTATTCAGTAGCTCACTTTAGAGCAGCACAATACTTGAATGCCAGGACAGCTGTGTAACTTTAACGCTCAGACGCGAGAGCTGGTAGGTGCCAACAGCACCACGGCGCCCGCGGAGCAGAGAGCAGCTTGCTGCAAACACAGCGCAACCAGGAGCCAGCGGCTGGTGCTGTCCACGTTCCCTGTCCCTATCCTCTCCCTGGCTGAATGCCCGAGAAAAGCTGTGTTGCACATGAGACTAAATTAAATGATCTGAATTAAGTAGAGACTGAGAGGCAACATCTGGAGACCACGTGGCCCTTGCTGTGGGGAACGGGGTGATGCCCCATGCACTTGCTGCACATGAGCTACCACCAGGGTGAAGCTCTCAGAAGATGGATCCCTTTTCCCATCTCTCCCCATTAACAAGCTCAGCCTGACTGTGGAAAGGGAAGGCTATAGTGATGGACATGATCTCTGCTCTCATGTATCCTCAAATCCCCCAAGCAGCTAATATCTGATAGTGTTACAATACTACACTGGTGTCAGTACCCTGGATGATCTATGATCCCTACCACACTGCAAGCTGCAGTCTTTATTCCCCATCTTCCAAATTTTAATTTTAAGTGAAAGAGCCATACTGGTAATAACATGTATTTCTATGGTGAATGTCCAACACAGTTTTTCTTCAGAGTAGATCGGTATTTCTGGCAAGGTCTAGAGCAAATAAAGGCAACAGCTTCAACAAAGGTAAAAAGAGCATCGGTATGGTATAGTCCTTTGGCATTCATTTCCTAAAACAAATATTAGATCTAAGATACAACATAAGTGACTTTGCCACTATCTAGACACCAAAAGGTGCCTAGAAAAACAGAGCAAATAATTCCTTCCAAATCTGAGCAAAAGAGCTGTTTATAAAACTCAAAGATTCACAACATCAAGGCAAGAGTCATGATGTCACTTGAATTTGTGATTTCCACACTTCCATCTTTCCATTAGCCTGAAACTATTGGTGCCATGCTATACAGCACTTTTTGACCAAACACTTCGTAAAGTTTCACACTTAAGTTCTGCTACTTGTTCCAGGTAGATACAATTCTTTCCAGACTGGACAAATAAAAATTAGGACATAACATTCTCTCTCATTTGAATGTGAGTTGCTCCATTTCCAGCTATTGAACCAGGGCTCCAACATACTGACTTAAAAGGAGAACATTACTAACCTGCAACAGACTATCACAGCAGCCTGTAATCCTGAAAGCTCCTTGGTCCTACTGTCAAATCTGAATATGTTTTAACAGCAACAGAGACCACTACAGAAGTTTTAATGCTGGAGATGTGTCGAGCTCGTATGTCTGCATTTCTTACTCAGCCCAAAAAAGCAGTAAGCCGAGATCAAAAGCCTGTTGTGTTTCCTTGTTCCTCTCCTGCGCCCCTCTGGCAGTGAACGTGGTGGCAATCCTGCAGGAGTTCTGGGAGAGCAAGCAGAAGCAGAAGGCCGTGTTCCCGAGCGAAGGCACCGTGGTGTACGAGTCGCTGAGCTCCCTGGGGCCGCCGTTCGTGAGCTACGTCACCCTGCCAGGGGGAAGCTGCTTTGGGAACTTCCAGGTAAGCGGCACTTCCCGTTCTTTGCTGGGAGAATTTTTTTTTTTTTTTCTGGAAAAGGTTATCTAATTAAAAAAAAAAAAAAAAAAAAAAAAAAAGGCAATGTCCATTTTGGAACATCACTGTTCCACACTTGAATTCTTCAGTGTCCACGGCTCCAGCACTCAGCTATGTGAAGACACAAACAACTTAAAAAAATTAACTAGCTGCTACCTGAATATGGCATAATGTTACTGATCTGATCTCTGGTCTCCAGTACCTGCAACAAAGGAGAACAAAGGTAGGTCAACTCAAGCATTTTGTCAGGGAGAATCTAACAGCAAAGTGCATATCATCTCCTTCTTTTAGGAACAATTAGACAAAAATGTTCTGAAGGAGAAATTGTTTTGCAATGTTTTTTTCTTTCAATGTAAAGATATTTTTCTTTGCGCCAGTATGCCTCATAATACAAACCGTTCAACCCATACTAGTGCTATACTGACATTTAAAGAACAGAGAGCAAAAATAACAAGACGTAGCTCAGATTTCATTTTCAATGAAAGAACTGAAACCAAATTTGATGCCTCCAGCATCCAGGAGGAAGGCATCTGTCTGGCCAAATGCTCTACTATCTATCTGCCTATAAACTGGTACCAGTAGCTCCAGCTAGGACCCAGTAGGCATGGGCAATGTGCAGCACCTGGTGATGAGGAGCTAAGCCCGCATAGGGTGCAAGAAGACCTTTTGAAGCCAACAATCTGAAAACAATCACACTTTGGGATTTGAAGTTATGTTCCAAGCTTGACATAGCCAAGATATTACAGAAATAAATGTACTCTGAAGATTTGTTGTTCTGTTTATCCATTTGTGTGCAGTGCCATTATTTTCAGTATTTCCAGCACTTTAAACTGGACAGTATTGTCACATAGCTATTTTTTACCCAAGTCTAATCAGTGTTTGCCCACAATTTACACCACCAGAGCCCCTCTATACCAGTGCAATACTGGAGGAAAAAGTCTAATTAACCTCTGGTGGTTTCTAGAGGTAAAGAAGCAGTAAGCATTGCAGCGGGCCAGAAAACTGAAAGCCTACACAGGAGATGTTAAATAATATCATACAGCTAACTATCTGCCTTTATGGTGAAGAGGAGAATTTCCAGGTGAACTCATCCTGAATACCCATCCCGCTAGCCCTTGACATCTTTCTTCCTTAAACAAGAGGGGGAGGAACCCTCCCCTCAAAATACTTCATCCTCAAAGACAAGAGCACTGCTCTATTGCCAGTCTGTGCACAGACGCCTGACATTCTGCGGGTGAAAACCAGTATTATTCCACCTTCTCCACCAGCACCGCAGTTTTATATCAGATATGCACCTAAATTTCAATAATTGCATATTAATTATAATCCAATAGGTCTATGTAATCCATTAAGTCCAGAAGTCCGAGGTAACTCCTCTTATTCAAAGCAGTTTAACTTCTCTGTGAACAGCATCCCCAGGTCTTTCAGATTGCTATAGCTTTTTGCCCTCCTGCTAAACAGAGGATTTGGAAATTACAGCTTGGAGACAGTGAATGATGCATTATGTACTTTCAGGAATGTTTTCTCAGAGCGCAAGGGTAAGGAGTCATGTACCATTAATACTGTTTCAGCTCGCGACAGGAAAGCTCAAACCTCAGCCAGGGTAGGGACCAAGCAACCTGTAATGATTTATATCAGCTTTGACTGGAGCTGGGGAATTGCATTCAACTTGTGCTGCACACAGTGGCAAAGCGTACTACTCTATAGCTGCTTTCTTTTCTTAGCTGGAAACTTCAGAGGCCAGACTCTGGTTTAGCATAAATCAACACTGCTTGTCCCTCTTTTTCCCCAAGAAAGTGTGACATAGAAATCTCTGGGTTTGCAGCAGGTTGATACTGGGCTTCTTTCCTTCCTGAAGATGACAGGTTCAGATTTTTCATTCTTCTACATTTCTGTAGAAATTTTTCCTCATCATGGTTTGGGAGTGTTAGCGAGCAGTAATTTATCTGGGTAGCCTCCTGAAGCTTCTGACAGATTACTGAGGTGTACCAAAAGAATAATAAAAAAAATTGCTCGCCGATGACTATTTCCCTGTTTCTTACACTGTGCAACTAAAGACTGAAAATAACACTTCAGATACACATAAAAACATCATATACCCTAATTCCAAACTGCAATGGTGGTATTTTATTTCAAAAGAAACCAAATTAGCCATGCATTTTTCTTAAAAAATATAAATGCACACATGCTCATATATTATTTTTCAGAGCTTTTCCATGCAATTCTTCACAGAACCCTCTGAACATTTTGGGTCTACTTTTCCTCTACTGCTCTGTGGAACACTGCTAACAGAGCTGCCTAAAGCAATTTAGAATTTCATCATTCTAAAATGTGTTGCAAACCTGCGATGACATCTGCCTGCCAAGGCTGGACAGTTTTGCCCATGTGGTCTGTGAAAAAACAGTGTGAGAAAGGAAAACAGCAAATGTTTTTTTACACTTTTTTTCCCTTGCTAAATTCTTTTGCTGCCTTATTGGCAAAGAGTTTTATATGATATTTCAGCTTCTTTTGCCAACACTTGCCCTACACAGGATCCCTTTTTTTTTTTTTTTTTTTTAATAATACTTTTAAAATAATTGAAAAACTTGCCCGTGCACTGCAAAGTGCTGGATCAGGTATTTCCCTCGCATAGCTGTGCTGCTGCAGCTAGTCAGGAACATAATTCGGAGACACCTCAGGGTTCCAAGAGCAGGAAGGTGGCAGGAAGCAAGTTGGAGTCGTCTGAGCCGAGCGGCTGCAGACGGATGCAAACAGCACGGTTCTGTCCACGTCGTAGGGAGGACGTATTAGAAACTGGTCTAAATGACCAAAGACATGCGCTGAATAGCACTAGAACAATTTAGTAGTGAACCACCAATATCTTCACATACAGATACTGAGGTACTTAGTACGCAGCCTGATTAAAACCTACTGTAGGTATTACAATATCCCTGAATAACAGCGTACAGACAAACTACAAACACTCCTGCTCAAGTCTTGTTTTAAATAACATATTCTGAATCTATACACTGCCTTAAGACATGCAGGTACATATTAGATGAAATGCTTCATGGTACTCTGTAGGCAAAAAATCTTTTCATTTGCTTTGGTGTTTTAAACATATTCTCTTCTATTTTTTGTTCTGGGCACTTAATACCAAGAGTCACATACCATGACTTAACCGTGAAAACTGTGCAATCATTTTCATTTATGACAAAGGGACCAACATAAGGCCCATCTGACCACCTTCTGGCTCCCCTCTTGCTGAACTCAGGCATCAAGCTGCTCATGGTTTTAGCAGATGTTTTTGCTTTTAATACCAAAGGGAAATTTGATGAATACTTCAACTTCATAAATGCAGGGAAAAGTGTTGCAAGTGAAGCCCAGCTTTCATCTTTGCAAGTGAGGTCATCTGCAGTGATGAATTCATTTGAAAAACAGGTTTGCAGCTCACTAAGGAGAGAAGCGCTAAAAATTCCCTGGGCTGATCATTCAAATATCCAATTATTATTCGTTATGTACTCATTGGCATTTCTCTGCTACTATTAATCAAAAAGTGCTCTATAAGGAAAGGTAATATCTTTTATTAGACTAAGTGATATAGCTGGGAGCAAAAAAAATAGACCAGATTTTGAGCACTTCAGCACTTCTTTGGGTCCACTGAACTGCAATACGCACAGGCCTGTGCAGCTAAAAGTTGATCATTTTTTCCAAGTCCAGTGAAAGTCTAATTGAGCAAATAAAAGATCACACTACCTTACCCAGTGAGTATTTCCTCAATTATGTTTTATATAATTTTATAAAAATAAAATACAAAAAAAAATCCCTTATTTTTACAGGATGTTTTAAAGTTTGCATTATAGAAGCTCCCTAAGTCTTCAAAAATCAAGATTTTAGTTAACTTTATCTACTCTCACTTGCTGTGTGAGATTTCTACTACCAATTTAAGTTATGTCTATAGTCACTATATTTCTTCATGAGAAAAATGGAAAAACTGGAAATATACACTCTTCTTTTCCAGCTAGAAATAGAGTCTATATTTTAAATTATTGCTGAAACTTACAGCAACAGGAGTTGGTTACGGTTAAGCAAATCTCTTACACTTCCTCTTAAAAAAGCCTCCCTTTTGCCTCCCTGTGAGGGAATATTCCACCTTACCCTCACTCTTTCAGGCATGATGGAACCTTGCATAACTAAACACAAACTTGACAGCTGGAAGGAATAAACATCCCAATCAGATGCCCGGGGTGACATACCCTCTTTTTAACCTAAAGACTGTTTTTGGCTTCTGATAGAATTAAACAAAAATGTCTGTGTTAGAGTTGTATCATGGTCACATTTTCAGCTTCACAACCCAGAGGGCTGGGAAATGCACCTTCTAATTTTATTTTTTTTTAAATATCAAGTGTTACACACAGATCTCTCATACCCACCTCTTCTTTACCCATCCCCGCCACAAATGTAAGAGCTCAGGCAGAAAGTATGATAAGGTTTTGGACCTTGGTTTTCTACTGCCCCCAACAAGACAAAAGCAGCCCTTTCTCTAGGACCCACACACCCATAGAGGGGGACCTACTCCTTCATCCAGACCCCACAATAGAGGCGAGGTGTCTTGCCTGACTCCCTCACACCGTTTTGGCGCTGACAGCAGAGATCTGAGGATCCCAACCTCAAAGTGGACTTAGGGCACAAGAAAAGAGCCTCTATCAGCCCCTTGAGGCAAAGTCTACAAGCCAAACACCCTGCTGCCTCTGCTGTAGATGTAGGAGCACCCCAAAGCAGCATCAGCAAGGTGAATTCAAAAGACTACTGTGATGGAAAGCACCAGTTTTTTGGATGGGTTATTTTATTTGCTTTGAAAATACCACATGTTTTCAAAGTAGGGGAAAAAATCATTCCGCAGACTCATTGAAATGCTGGCAGCACATCACTGAAATGCTGCCCATTGAGTGAAGATGATCGGTAATTGGGTTTTTGAACTGGGATATGTTCCTGCGCTGAGATGAAGACAGACATGAACTCAAAGATGGTTCAAGATCTGAAAGAAATGGCAGAGTCCAAGACTTTCTGTATAAATGGGCTTGATTTAAATCTCAGTTAAACTACAGAATTTTAGGATTAAAACAAAGAGAGGCAGAAATATTTCAGAGAAGGCAGAGGCTTCTGGGGAAACTGCATGCCTTCCAACAGTTAAGGATGTGGTTTGGGGAAGTTACCTAGGGCTACAATGAAGATGTAGATGAAAACCATATGCCCATACACTTTAGGTGGTGATTTTCAATAGCCAATGAATTAAGGAACTCATTAAGTCGCAATAAACTCGATTTATAAAGTTAGATTTTTCCCAGGGGAGAGAGAAGTAAAGTAAGGTTTTACTGTATAAATAGTACGTGGTTCATGAGCTGGCCTGAATATCATTATATAATTTTGTTTTAAATAAGTTCTGAATTAATACTTATTTTAAAAATTCCTAACACCTTCCTTGCAAAGTTTGTGGAGGTTTTAGCTTTCATGAGGGGTCTACTTAAAGTACCATCTACTTCTACTAAAGTTATTTTAAAGTTGGTTATTTCAACCTGGAGCCATAAACAAAGAAGGAGCAGTGATTTTTTTTCTTAAACACACACTGTGTTATACAATGAAGCATTAATTTCTCTGGGACTTTAGGTGCTGGAACTCCCCATGTGGAAAAAAATGCTTCCTTAACGTGACATTAAATCTGAAGATGCTGATTATATATACTATTAGCATTCCCAAGCCATATATGTTCTAAATAATAGTCTGTGGCAACAAGATAGAAGAATCGTATCCTTGAAGGATACTTTGATATCTGGCCTTCACTCTCTCAGACACTAGTTTACTCTGTTTTACAAAGCAAGGTAAAGAAAGGGAACATAGAGTAGGAGGGTGAAAGGGCAAGAGAGCATTTTGGAGACGGCTGGGCATTGCACAAGAGGCAAGGTTCATCAGATTCCAAGACACTGCCTCCCACCACCTCCAGGTTACAGGGTTTTCTTAGATTTGCCTTCATACAGGGCTGGAAAAGTAATTATAAAACATTCCTTTCCCTCTTGCAGCCTGAGTGATGTTGCTGACTTAAGGAGGCTGTTCAATTCTTGTTGAGTGTTTCCATATCAAAGGGCTAGAAATCAACTGTTTAAAATCAGCAAGCACCCTCTCTCTCTCTCTCTCCTCAAGCTTCCCCTGGCCTTACAGGTCTGAATAATTCTATAGATGTTTCCAGATGTTATCATGTGTGTGTATAAAAGAGCAAACCTGGATGTGTGAGGGACCAGAAAAGATAGAATAAATAGCATAGTGCATGTTATCAGTGTTGCCTTTAGTCACCAAGGACTAATTAACTCCTCCGAAGGTCTTGGAAATCAAATAAATGTTGCCCACAGTATTTAAAGATCAATTTGAATGCCTCAGAATGCCATTTAATGAACAGACTTCTCTCCATATAAGTATTTCATTGCTAATAAAAGTGCCAGATTTCTTCCTCAGAAGTTAAAGCTAGGGAGATTCCGGGGGAAAAGCCCAAATGTGTCAGCACTCCCTGCCTTGAGGCTGGTTCTATGCCAGGGTGTCCGGCATAGCGCACAGCAACCTGAGCACCCAACATGTGCCCACAGCGGGTCCTTCCTCGCTGCTGAACTCAGCCGCCTGCCTGGATTCTGCTGACCATGGATTCAGGATGTAGCTCACTCACACTGGGGTTTACACAGTGCTCTAAGTAGCATTGATGTGGTTCCACTGACCACACAAGCCCCCTCGAGAAACAAGTCTCATGCCAAACTCTATTCCAGCCTCCCAGAACAGTAGGTGCCTCTCTGGTCGTGTGGCCTCCTTCCTTGGATAGAGCTTGTCTCTGTTGCGCAAAAGCAAAGTCTCATTTACTTTGCCCTCTTGCTTGCTTGCAACTGTAGTAATCATGACACATCACACAGAATAAAGAGTAATTTCTGAAGACTTCTCTTCTAGGGGCAGGGAAGTCCTAGATAAAGTTTCACCTGCTCTGCATTCTTCTCCATACATATGCGCCGTGGTAAAATGCTGGGTTTGCTGATGATCTAGTTAGTTGCCAGGAACAGAGTGAACAGCCATCAGAATTACTAGTTTGTCTACTATTCACTATTCAGTTTTGCAAGTACAGACAAGAAGAGTCTCACTAGAGCTTCTGTTATCTCGAAACACGTACACCACATAGGTACACAGCAGAATCAGAACCATTTTCTACTTTTTAGCCTAAGATTTCTGCAAAATGCACCTTGCCAAGCCTGCCTCTGTTATGCCAAGTTGATTTAATTACATTGTATTCTACTTGTATTTAATTACACTATATACAACACTGGAAAAAGTATCAGAAATATAACTGAAGCAAAGGGCAAATGTTTGCTTACTCAGCAATATGTCGTTAAAGGCAACTTTTTACTTGCATTATCCAAGGAATGCGCTTAGTTAAACATTCATTCCAGTTGTGATGAAAGGCACTGGTTTTGGTCTACAGATGTGTCTCAGCTTTAGTCCTTTTGGTCTTACAAATATTCTCTTTCATGTTTTACCCTGGTACTTCAAGTCAACTAAGTCTGCTAAAGCATCTGTTTGCAGGGATCTAGCAACTCCCAAATTCATAGATTGACTTGGTAGACCATGTTGTAAATTTGGTGTTTGCTAAGTTTTTTTTTTTTTTTAATAAATGTTAAGAATGAACAGGTTAGATTTTAACTGACTATGATCGCTTTGGGATCCTTTCTATAATATGTCTGCAATATGTAACAAAG
>JAWLRI010000618.1:3853845-3869880 GCA_034781795.1 Crypturellus tataupa
TTATTTCAGCTCAAAAATGAACTTCAATTTTGAGCAGAACTGGTACATATAGGAAGAACAGAAATAGACTCATTAAATGTTAACTTCTGATTCTCAAAAAATCTTTGCAGCACACTATCTAAAAAAGACTTATGAAATGTATTAACTCCACTCTCCACAGAAAGCAATTGCTTCTTTCCTCTTTAGCATGCTGGCATTCATCAAGGCTTTCAGTACACTCAATCTGCAACAATATACATTCGATATTTGTTATAATTTGTTGTCCAAATAATTTAACCAAGGCACAAATCAAGCCAAGGGTAAATCCAAACTAAAAGCTCTGTGCTACAAATGGGCAGGGGGAAATGTTAGTTTTCTTAAAGAGGCTGACTCACAGCAGTGGTCAGGTAAAGAGGCCTCTGAACCCTTCTCTCATTGCTGCTATAAACAGTGCCAGGAAATACTTGTGTGGTCTAACAGTTGCCTCAACTACCAGTGCTAGAGCGCAAAAGCAACAGTGCAGAACTGCAGCGATACCGCCTGGATGTCAGGCTTGCTTGTGAGAGCAGCAGGGTCAAGGGAGACTTCCTTCCCTTCCTTCTCACTACATGAGGGAAAAGGGCATCCCTTTTGCTGATTTGTCATAGGAGAGGACACAGCCCACTGTCTCCTAAGAACTTAGCGGGTCATCAGAAAGACTGCCAAAGCAGAGGTAGAAGGTACGACTGTGAGCAATGGATTTGGTTCAAGTTCTCTGCTCCATTCACATTATTCTCCAGTGCCAGTGCGCCCTAGCCCCATAATCACTTAAACTGGCAGCCCCTTCTGACCTTCCTCTTCCCACTGATTATACCAGTGGGGATTTGCTTTCCTTACCAGGGACATAACAGAGTGGAGAGACACCGAAAAGAACCCTTCCTTAACTTCAAGTCTCTTGCTATGACTTAGCACAACAAGCAGATTTTATCATGTCTTTGTGATAACACAGGGGCAATCAGTTTACACAGAGCTGCTGCAGGATCAAATGAGTCCAAATCTGAACTGTAAACAACCTGCTTGCATGACATTATCATACCCTGGCTCTGCTCAAGTACATTTTACTGCACTGAGGATCTGTCCCATACCTTCACGTTCCCAACACCAGAAGCAGGAGAAGTAGAGCTGCAGTTTCAGATACCTAACTTCAGTTAAGTGGAACTGTGCTATAATGAAACATTCGTGTTTCGTGGAATTTTTCACTACTGAGAACAAAGAGAGATGGTATCGTGAAGCTAAGGCCTACCCTTGTTGTTTTCTACATGTCAGGGGAAGCTGGAATGAACCACCTTAGAATCACAGAATCACAGAATGCCTAAGGTTGGAAGGGACCTCTGGAGGTCATCTAGTCCAACCTCCCTGCACACACAGGGCCACCTAGAGCACGGGGCACAGGGCTGCACCTTCTCCAAATCTTGCTCACTGCCAGCTGCTCATCTTGGACCAGGAAATACCACTTCTACCCCTGGACACTGAGGCACAGGCTTCTTTCTCTCTCTCTCTCTACAGACATCTGAATTTCTAAATAACAGCATGTTAAATGTGGTTGTGACTACTGATATTTACTTTTTGGTAAGTGCTACAGCACATCACTGCAACAGATTGCCTATGCTCTTTGGAAGCCTGTCAGGAGCCTAGCTGGTTGGTACAACTAGTTTTTAAGAGAACTCTTCTGTAGCCTCCAACATAACTTCAGTTTGAGATATTCCAAGACTTCTTTGTAATACCTAAACCAAAGAGCCTACACTGAAACCTTTGCCCTCTGAGAAACTACATTAAAATTTTTACCCTTTTATTCCCTGGCTCATATGAGCTCTAATCAGTTTCATCCTTTCAGGACTGAGAAAAAATTTAAATTAAGGGGAAAAAACTGCAAAGGAAAGTCACATGTCATCGTTTTAAATTATAATCGCCATTTTTGGTTAAGTATTTATATCTCCTGTTACACTTAGTAAATGTTAAGAATTTTTCTCTTCTTCCAGATTTTTAAATCTCTTGATCTCAAAAAGGTTGCCATTTGCTTATAAATATGTGCAGGCTCTTTGATCTGCTTCTTTGCTGGTCTTACTTAAAAATGAATAGTTTTCTTTTATCTGTCATTTTTACTAGATTTCATCTTCACAAAGATGGTTTAAATCCAAATTATTTGGATTGGTTTTTATTATAACGTTTATTATTGAAAGCACATAAGACTGAGTTCTGTTCCCTGAATCGTAGAAAAAGAACTACATACTTCCTGCAAGAGAATGTTTAAACCTAATAAAAGAAAAATCACAGTGATAAAACATTGGACTTGGGTAGCTTGAAATGGATATAAAATTGTTTGCTATTTTACACATTTATTGAGATGCCAGCTTCTGAGAGAGGCATTATTTTTGTTTAGCAAAGTGGAAACAAGAAAAACCCAACTCACTTTTCTGCGCAACAAATGGCACATTACTTTGAACAAACTTTCTAAAAAATGCATTTTAAAAGGTTGAGCAAAATGGTCATATTTAAAATGACAAAATCTAACAAATTAAAAGATAAGCATTTAAATAATTCCTGTAACTAATTTCACAGAAGATACTTGATAAAAGAAACTATGTAGACTGTTATACTTGGACAGAAAAGAATACCCAGTGTATCATAACAAGAATAATATCTAAGCTGAAGTAAGGCTGTCTCCCAGTAAGGGATAATTTCCTAACCATGAAGAAAATTAGACATAAATGTAATTGTGTATAAGTCTCCAAAGGCATGCAAACATTATTTGCTGTTGTCTGGCTTATAAACTGTGTTTGGGAATTTTTATAAGATTGCTTTAATCTACTTCTCACAAAAAATTATTCAGCTTGTCTCTGCAAGGGTAGGGTTGACGTCCACGGCAGTGTTTGCTGGTCCTGCGTGCCCTTACTCTTTCATTCTCTTCACAGCCTGTGAGAGGAATACAGAGATGCACCAACTTACTTGATTCATATGCTCCAAGCTCCATGTCAGAACAACCAAAATCAGTTGGTTGTTCGGAAAGGCTGGGAATTGACTGCTATTATTACTATTACATAGAAGGAGGCAGAAGGAGCACATGAGAGTGACTTCTCTTCACTGTAGTCTCAGGGAATGGCCATCACCGGGACAGATTCCCTGGCTGGGATACAGCAGCAACCTGAAGCCGCACAGACAACCTGCACTCTGCTGCCTGGGAGGAATGTCTTACCGGCATGTGCAGGCCCAGTTTGACGGATTTGAGAGCAGAAAAGAATTTCACCCTGTGGTCAGATTGGTATAAATCTTTCAAGACATTTTAAAGTCTTCCTGAAAGCCTCGAGTGCGATTCATCTGCTAGGTTCATATGGATTTAATTCATGTAATCTATTCCTTGTAGCTGCTTGCTGCAGCCTCAGGCACTGTCGGGGCTTTGGTCTCTGCTTTTCGCTGCCTGCGGTATACAATTCAGTCTTGTAAAAGCTTTGATATAATTAAGATCCTCGGGCCTGATGTGGGATACACGGGTGAGCCCTGACAACATATGCAGCGCAGGCGAGACGAGGTGAGGAGGTTTTGGGGCTCTATAAGATTAGCAACAGGGCTTCTGGCCTGGGTCACCCTACAGAGAGCAAGTTTTAAGAATGCCCAGTGCCTCTTAAACTAGCAAATCCCCAGGTCATTAAAATTAGAAATACATTGCTTGCTGGTCAAAAGAGCTAAGAAATGTTCATACCCTACTACAATCCCGAAAGGAATCAAACACAAACTGGAATTTTAAAAGGCAAGATTAAACTAGCAAGTAGCACCCTGTAAATTGTGGCGGGTCTCCTGATGCTGACCAGCAGCTTGAGCTGCACAGGTGAGGTGGACAACAAGGGTGCCAATTTTGTCCAAGTTTCCCTTTTCCACTGGTCAAAGCCCTTCAGATACTCAAAATCCCTTATGTAGTATATCTTATTTAAAAGAAGCACAGGAAAACATCACCAAGACGTTCAAAGGTGTCATTCTGTCTTGTAGAACTCAAACAGATGCATTTTCTGAAGAAAAATAAACAAAAACATCTAAGACATATTTTCACCAAAAACTTTTTTGAAAAGAGAATTCACTCCAAGCTTGACTGCTGGCTCAAAAAGTGCTAAGCAGCAGTGAACTAACACTTGCAGTAATGATTTAAAAGATAAATTAAAATATCACTGAAGTCGGCAAAACTTTGACAAAGTAGATGAATTTTTAATTAAACCAAAAGCTTTTGTGAAAATTTGAGTCAAAGCTATTTCTCACTAAAACTGTCTGGCTCCAAGTAGTCACAATTTATGAGGAAAGCAATCAATATAATCTCTTTTGAAGAGGGTATTTTGCCTTTCTTGTATTGAGAAGTATAAAACCTAAGAAATTCAGTGGGAATTCAGTGGGGAAATAAAGACCTTATCTGAGAAACGTAAATTTTATTCTGTCCTTTTTCAGAACTGCTTAAGCAGAGCAGAAGCAAGGCGAGATGCTGCAAAAGTGGCTTTGATCAATTCTCTCTTCAATGAGCTGCCTTGCCGCAGGATCACGAAGGACTTCATCATGGAGAGCGTTCGGGAGGCTGTTTCCTCAACCAGCGTAAGTGTGAAACACCTCTTGAAGAGTTTGCGGTCAATGCAAGATTGCACCTTGAATGGGATTATTAGAATCTCTGCAACAGTATCTTCACTGCTAATCCATTTAACTCAGAGTTGGCTTGCTTCTCTGCTGTATGGACTGGCATCAGATTAAAAGAGCAATGGGTTAAACAGCATCAGTGAGTTGGATACAGCTCACAAAGCCAAGCCCTGCAACCTGCCCGTGCTGTCCAGTGGTGCAAACGTGCAATGGACATTTGCACCACAGATCTGAATCAACACTTTCTGTGAGAAAAATCAAAAATCTGAAGCATCTCCCAAAACGGTGGTAACTAGCGAACATGTACATTGTTCTACCATCAGAATCAGAGAAAGAAATAAAATTGGAGGAGGTCGACCTTTAAGAATACAGAATTTTTTTCTGTTATGCCAGCTGAGAAGTTAGCAAAGCTTCTCTTTTTTCCTGGATTTGAAGTTTGGGAGTGAGGGGAGGATGATGGTAGGTGCATGCTTTGATTTTTCTTCCTTTTTTTTTTTACATAAAATCTGGGGAGATTTTGAGAAACTTTGTAGCTAATGTGCAACCCTCTCAGGTGTAAGTGGCCACGTCAGAAACGACCACACTCCAAAAATCAATGATTCTTCTTTTCTCCTTAGGTATCATACATAAGCAAAACGTGCTTGGAAAACATAATTAAACACTTATCATTACCAAATAACTTTAGAGTTATGTTCGCACCTATACCCACTAATCTAGTCTTGTAAATTTCTGCTTGTCCAGGACAAGCAGATATCCAAGTAGATATCCTTCAGAAGCCAAATAAAACTCAAGGTTTTAGTGTTTTTTTCACCATTGTTCTAGTAAAGATTGTGCAAACCTATTTTGTTCTTAAAAAAGTGATAATTTTGATATTCCACAAAGTTCTGCTAGTCCTTAAAAATCACATAGGTTTGCTTTCTCTGAAGTTAATAATCAGATAAAGTACTGCTAATTCAGAACAGTACTACATGACAAATATTATCTTAGAACATAAATAATCCCTGTAAATGAAAGTGCTAATTCACTAAAAGGCAGGTGTTGCAGCCTGAGGAAAGACTAACTGAGGTCCTATTATATTCACAGAACCACATGCAGGAGTTCTGATAAGTGTGAAATGCATTTTAAGTAATTTAGAAATATTATCACTTTGTTGTATTTTGTGAGATGATCTGCAGTGTTCACCTTTCAAGTAAAAAGCTTTGTACTCCCTTCACAAGATCTATTGAGAAGGAGGATGCAGAAACAGAGAAGTAAAAGGAGGTCTGGTGAATATCTGTTGTGTGGGTGCAATAAGGGTTTTCTTTTCCAGCACTGTGAATTTTATACATTTGGAGAGGAAAAAAATCCATAAAAGTTAAGAAAAATACAGTATGATTTATCTGTGTGTGAAATTTAAAAGGAGTTTTGATTCAAGTAATTTATCATTTTTTATGGAAATTTTTGAGGTAAAAGGGTATACACATTGCAGAGTTCTGGTTGGATTTCCTCAGGGATATTTAAAAGCTAACATAAATATTTCAGCAGCAGTGTGTTAATGCCACAGCATTCAAAAGCTATAAATTTACTAGCACTTCAGCAGAGCCATATTGGGTAGAAATCTGTTCAACTTTGTGAAGTTGCCATTGAACACCTCAGGTTATGCAGAGGAATTTGTTCAAAATTGCCTCGTGTTTCTTTCCTAGGTATTCCTGCTCTTGCCCCCCACCCCAAAGAAAAGGGAGGGGACGCAGTGCATTTAAGTGAAATTCAGCCCCTTGTTATAATGCCGAGTTCCTGCAGTTTGGGGATTCCACTGAAAAAGCAAATGCACAATCCAGGAGCATGTCACCACACTCCAGTGCGGTGGCCACAGATGCACTTTTATGAAATGCACTCATTACCACAGATACACTTTATAAGACTCAGAACCCACACAGTCAGCATTTAAGCACTGTGATGATAAGCCTGCAACTGGACAGAACTGATTTAAGGGTCTTTTCTACATCTCAAATAATTACACTTCAGAGTTTAGATGGAGGAGCAAGAGTACTGCAAGGATTAGTAAAGCCTGAAAGCGGGAGATAGGCTCTTCTAACATTAGAGCCCTGGGACATGCAAGATCAACTAAGAGGCAGCAGAGCATTAACACAGAAATATTTAATAATTCTTAGCCATCAATCAGTGTCAGTTGAACTCAGAACTGCTTCAGAGTGATTTTGAAAAAGTTGAAAAGTATGGTTAGATAGAAAAGAGGGCACTTAGGAGCATAAGATGATGGATATATCAGACAAACCAGCTACAAATACGCAGTAGGATCTGCATGGAGGGCAGGTAAGAGACGTAGGCAAGGCTCTAGATTGATTACTAAAATGCAAAAAATAAGAGATTAAGGTATTTTTAGTTTATCCTATAACTCTTCCCAGTAATCAACTACTCATTAGCAACTTAGCTTTCTCATTTTCCATCACTCTGTCAAGATTGGCAAACATTCTAAGGCAAGACTAGGTTTAAGGTTGGATGGATCAACTTTTAAAGATAAAGAAATCAAAGTTTACTGGTTGTCATAACCGATTTACAGTAATCAGATGGCACAAAAAAGGCTGGTAAAATGATAACTGTGACTGCTAGAAGGGCGTCCCAGACTCTTTGCTGGGGAAAGAGAAAACAGGACATTAAAAATAAGGCTCCATCTGCAGCAATAAATCACATGCATAACTATAAGAAATACCGCACATCATAAACCAACCACTCCCATTCTAACCACACCATCTCATTATTTCTCTTAGGGTAACTTCAAGGATGCTGATGACCCAAGCACTAGTATTGGAGCCTATCACTACATGTTGGAGTCAAACATCGGAAAAACAATGCTGGAATTTCAGGTATAACAACAAATAAAGCCTCTGATTTATTCACTTTTAAAAGAAGTAACTTATTTTTGTGATTAATGTCTAATAGAAATTGTGGCATTTAAGGTAAGCATCGGTGAAGAAATTACCGTACTTATTCAGTACCATAAACAATGATACTGTGCTAGAAGCTACAAGCTTTTAGTATTGCTTCCATGGTCTACTTTTTGTCCTTTTGGTGCCTGATCTCACCTTGTTTTCTGAACCCAAGATGCACAGAAGGAAACCAAAACTCTTAAAATCAGTCATTGAGAAAACACTCTCAAAATGCAGAAATATTTAACAGAGTAAGGTTCTTTAATCTATAAGCAGGGAGATCTGAGAAATAAAATATGGCTTCAATCCACCTATTAACTAAAACATCCCAATTAAAACTTAAAGACCTCTCTTCCTTACTTTGAGGAGTGACTTAAGAAGACATAGCAGCTGGCCCAGAATCCCTAAAGTTACAAATGATTGAGAAGTCTTCTTAAGGGGAAAGACTCATATCTACTGAAGACCTGTTAAAAGTCAACAGTAAGTGAGAACTAATATAATAGGCTTTCACAAATGGAAAAATTAGAAGGGAGACTGAAAATGTTTGTGCTGCTGTCCCTGAAGTACTGAGTTTCCATGATTATTTTCATGTTCCCAAGGTCCAGCCCATGTACTGCTGCAGGAGCAAATGGAAACATTAAAAATTATAAAGGGAGCAGTTGCCAAGCACAATGTTAACTAAAAAGCATACTGTTGGGATACTCACTCCATAATCGAAGTGGTATTGAAAGGGAAGTGTGAGAACTATTTATACACAGGATTTTGCAAATTTTCCTGTGATGAACTACATATTATTATCAGCCTTTTGAAATGCAAATATTAGGATATTTGATTTCAAAATAAACACAATGGTTACTGATTTCTTTTACTAATATTGAATTATCAAGAATCAAATGCAAGAGAACACGGCATGAGATAACATGGCTTTTGAAGCCCAAGCAAAACCTACCACACTCTTTAGCTTGAAGCCTCCAATCATGTAGCACATCCTTTTGGCTTCCATCTTTTGCTAGAGATGAGTCACTCCACGGTTTTGGAAGCCTTCGATTTGGTTTTGTGGTGTTGAGTGTCATAAGGACTTCAGTCATAACATTTCTGGTACAAAATCTTTACCTGGGGTAAAAGGAAGTTCCTGTGGTGACACCTCACCCTCATTTCATTCATCAATCTAATCATGAGATGTACTATGAATGGATTACTGCCGTATATGCATCAAATTAAAGGGCTGTGTTATCTGTTGGGGTAGCAAGCATACTGCAGAATCTCACATTTCAGGCAGAAGACAGAATTACTTAGTGCAAATTCTTACTCTGTTTACCAGGCCGTTTGATGCATCTCCTAAATTTTGTCACCTGAAAAAATTCATTATATTGCATGCATGGTCTCCTTCACAAGCTGAAAAGAGTTAGGCAATGAAACCCATGACAAAGTTTACTAGCCAAACGCTCATGAAAAAAAAAATGGAACTGAGGAATCTTGCTGAACACCTACACAAGCAAACCATGGCTTACAACACATGTAAAGGTATACATTTTATATGCAATGTAGTATATATGTGTATATATGAGTATCTATCCTCAGAAAATCCCTCTGACCTCTGCTTTGTCACAGATTCCAAATTTACTCAATATTAACACATAGATACAAAACAAGGACAGTACACCAACATTTTTGGTCAAAAAATAGAAGAGCAAATGGATCTCAAGAAAGAAACTTAGATTTAGTCTTTATTCATCCCACTTTGTAGCAAGGGTTTGAGCTGCACTAGAGCTACAAAAACGCTGTCTCCTACTGAATTAGTCTTTCTCTTTTTATTGCTCCCTTTCTTCTGCTCCAAGCACAAAACTTGTGGGCATTGGACACTCAGACACCAACTCGATAGCTTAGCAGTCAGGCAGGTATGGATGCAGCGAGGCTAAGCAGGTAGTAGTTTGGGCTAGTGTAGGTGCACACAGCTTCAGCGGGTAAATGTCTGTGCCCTCAGCTCTCCCCGCTTGCTGCTACCATTATCCAAACCCTCCCTGGGGCCTTGGAACAGGATGGCTTTAGAAACATTCCCATTTTAGAACAAGAAAATGCTAGAAGTCCAAAATGTTGTAAGATGAGAAAAACATTTCCAGCCAAACTGCACTTGGGAATATTCCCAATGTAATAAATATCCAGACAAGGATCTAGTTAAGCGCAAATATGCACAAAGTCATCTAAAGGTACATGCTGACCCATTAAAATGCATCAATCACATTTCATCTGACACAGCTGTATCATTTTGTGTTCTGCACAAGTCCTAAACACTTAGAGATGGTACCCTGACAGCTTCAGCTGTATTTAAATAAAAGCAAATACAATGCCAATCGGTAATAATTCTTTTATGGCCACATTTTTATGTGTAAAGATACTTACATAAGTTGTTTGTTTGCTTCATTTTCTCTTTGCATGTTGCCCTAGGCAAAGTTTTGAAATGATTGATGATATAATGATTTGGGCACAGATTTTAGATTACTTTCAGGAATCATTGCAGGTGGACTAAGCACTTTTTATGTTGTGCTGCATATACATCTTGGTCAAGGATAGAAACCAAGTATTTTGAACTCTGCCATACTAGCAGTATGCAAAATGACAAAAAAAAAATGCAGTCTGGGCACCAAAGTTTCACACGTATCCTAGACATTACTATCGGATTGTCAAAAAGCTCTGGACACCCCTTTGCTGTGACTAGAGACAAGGTTGTAATGGTCACATACTGGCAAATAAAGGCTTCTTTAAAAATCAATCTTAATCCTGTATTATTCAGAATATGAATATAATGCAGTACTCATGCATTTTCTATTTGCTTTGAAAGGGAAAATACTAGCTTCCAGCTGGCTGTCCATATGCCTTTCATTATACCTCTTAATGCGATTAGGATCAATTTTGTTTCTTTATGTCATCACCCTTAAACACCATATCTGCCGTGTTTCTTCGTTTCTTCCAAGAGCAAAGGTGTGGCTTTTGAAGATTTCAATCAGTAACCAGCATGCTCTGATTCTTCCAGGAGCTGATGATCATCTTTCAGCTTTTGCATTGGAATGGCAGCCTTAAAGCCCTCCGCGAAACAAAGTGCTCCCGGCAGGTAGGACACCGCATCAAAAACTTGGCTGGGCAAGTCAGTGGTTAACTGCCCAGGAGGAAAATACTCAAAAGAATTTTCTTTTTTTGAAGTTCTGTATGAATTTACTCTTCCTTTATTTGAATTTATAATGGAAGAAGTTAAGTTTTGAAATAGATTCAAGTTTTCTGCGTTTATCTTTTGCTATCAGTGCAGATATTAAGCAGTTCTATGAAAAAAAGCAGAAAATTCACTTGCAAAAAAACATAACACAGTATTTTTCTCTTCTAGTTTTGTGAAAAAATATTAGAAATGTTCTAAGTAGAACAACTTAAAGATATTTTTAATCCTCTTCAATTAGGCAATATTATATTCTGCAGATAATTTTCGCATTCTGATTTGCTCAAAGGGAAACAAAACCCAATTTGAGCATTTAAATTACTGCTTCTCTTCAAGAGATGTCTTCATATGCAGAAGACATACTTAATTATAGCTTAACTTTAAAAATCTTTTATAAAACAATTCAATATCTAACGAGCATTTAATTTCCTTTCAGTGGGCAGTATAAAAGACATACAAGATTACAGAAGGGTTGTGCTTTAAGTTTTGCCCAGAGATGAATGTTTTAGCAAAAACATTCAGAGATTTTTTAACTAAAATTCATCAGAAATGAATCAGAGATGAAATGAGATGCAAAATGCAAAACAAGGAGAAAAAAAATAAGCGTATGTTACTAACTTCCATGTTGTTTCTCCCTTTCCTGAATAACAGGAAGTAATTTCTTACTACTCCCAGTATTCCTTAGATGAAAGGATGAGAAGTCATATGGCCCTGGACTGGATTACGAAGGAGCAAGAATCTCCAGGAATTATTTCTCAAGAGCTGCAAGTGGCACTTAGAGAACTGGAAGAAGCCAGGAAAGCTGGGCAGGAGTTGAGATTTTACAAAGAAAAAAAAGAAATATTGAGCTTAGCACTAAGTCAGATCTACAGTGATCAAATTACCTCTTTCTCACAGGATGATCAAATGGGCTTAGCCCTGCATGGCTACCACTAACCTTGAAGGAGGCGGCTGATGTTGAAGGATAACATGCATGCTCTTCTCTGTTGAAAAGGCCACATGAATAAACTGGTAACATTCTTTTCACAGACTGTTTTACTTTCTGTATCTAGAAACATTGGCATCTTTTTTCTTTTAAATTTTCATTTTGATGGACAGAAACTAGGAGGCAATGAAGTACTGCTACTGTGCTATACATAAACCATAAAGGGAAAAAAAAGGGGGGAAAAAAAGCAGAAAGCTCTCATGGCACTTTGGCACTCTGGAGATTGAGATGTTGTTTTGCGCAAACACTGTCTCCATTTTCCTTGACAAAGATGTAAAAGCTGCGATGGGAAACCCACGTCCTGCTCGCAGTAAGAGAGAAAAGGAATCCTGCTTCCTCCTGGCAGCACCAGCAGCTGCCGCGGCTGAAGGCCCTGGTCTGCTGGCGCTCAAGGGCAGGGCGGTCTTCCCAGATGAAAAGCTGCACTACACAACTAGTGCCCTGGATTTCACCTGTTTCTATCTCTGCTGAAGACAAGCAAGACATTACAAAGTTGAAGGAGCATAAATTATTAAAATTTGAAGATTGATCATGTTCTGCCTATTACAAAAACAGATTCTGTGAGATAACAATTTTGTTATGACTTCAGAAAATTGCCATGCTCTGTTTCTGCTGTCAAGTGAGATCTCTCACCAGGAGAGATTTCTCTCTCTTCGCTTTCATAGGAGAGATGTTCACACGCACTGAAGCAGAGCTTCTGGGCTCCAAGCTGCTCCCTTGCCGCATGCTGTCAGCCCCATCTCCTGCTACCAGTCACCACGCGAGCCGCGCACGCCTGCATGCCGCACACACTCACACACTTGTCAGCCCCTATCCGAGCTGCTGCTGAAGGCAGAAACGTGCTAAGAAGCCAGGCAAGGAACACGGACACATTGCTTCCTGATTCTGCTGCTCTCTAGTTGCTTCTGCAGGAATGAACACCCAGCAGCACTGTAGTTTAAATCATCTAAGTGACTTCAGCACTAACATTTTAAAAATATACTTTAAACATTATGAATTTCATCATAAAAGAGAAAGATACGACACCATTTTTTCGTCCACCTGAAGTCTCTAGTACTAGCGTGGACACAGCTACGCCACAATTCCAATATAAAAGAGCCATAGGAATGGTCAGCAAGAACAATCCTGCTGCAAAACAGCAGGATTAGCAGCAAAACTGCTAATTGCAGCCTCAGCTCAGAGGCAGCAGCTGGCACCTCGTGAAGGTACCTGAGCTCTCTCCCTCTCTCGGGAGGGATCCGGGATGCTCCATCCCAGCACAGAGGGAGACGAGTCATCCAAGCCACCCCAGAGCCCACAGACAGCTGGAAGCAAACAGGGAAAAAAGACAGACAGAAAGCGCAGTTTTGGAAACTTATTTCTGAAGGAGCCACTCCAGTGCTGGATTTTTTTTTTTGGGAGGGGTCTGTTGAGCACTGAACTTCAATAGAAAGAAAGAAAAGTAGCCTCTTCAGTAACCTGAGAGTGTCATGGACTTAAACAAATATTGATATTTTGGATGAAAAACAGGTAGGATATTGACACGTATAAGAAAGCTTTCTTTTTTTTTCCCCCTCTTTTTCAGTGACTCATCAAAAGAGTATATGCCACTGGCTGACCGTTCCTCAAAAAAAAACACATTTTATATATTCCATTTAATTTCAAAGTGATTTTCTCCCTAATTTTTAGTATTTTTAGTATTTAGTCTTCATCACTGTAAAAAATGCTCTTCATTCAGGACTTTTCAAATATGTAATAATTAAGTGGGAATCACTTTTATACACCACCACTAAGCTGTACATACTTCCCTGTGCATTTATGCTGAATAAGTTAGGTAGGGGGTGACTCCCATCAAGTGGTATCTAAAATATTTAAAATAGCAGATTCTAGAATACTAGAATAACTCAGATTGCTTTGATTTTTTTTTAGTTGTTGTTGTTGATCAGATACAGAAATAAACAGTCTTACCACAATGGACTGACATTCCTTTCGGCTTTCAAACATAGCTTTTCCTATTAGCTACTTCAGCTCCATGGATTTATACAGAAAGCAAGACTTCAAAGCAGAAACAAATTAAAATAAGTAGAAGCCAAATCCTACATCTCTTTGGGCTAATAGGAAACTACCTTTGGCTGGATGCAGCATGCCTAATGGCTTTCTGATGGGAATTTTGTACCATAGCGCTAACCACCTACCTCGTACCAGTCCATACCAGCACACAGGCTACTGTTACAAGCTGAAACCCACTATGTCTTATCCTGAGCAGCCGTAGTGTCTGGTTACATCATTTATCTCCCCGCAACATTTCATTTCAATTACTTTACTTTGATCTTACACTCAGGAGATAGGGAGCTGTCTCTAGGTTCTGGAGTAGCTGATGTATGGAGATAGTCTACTGGACACCCTTCCACTATTTACATATGACAACACAGTGATTTGCCAGATGTTAGGCAGATATATAGTCATCTTATTGTGCAACCACGTAGTTTTTTCAGTGGGAAACTTAAGTAAGTGATGCTTTCGCATTTTATAGAATTCAATTCCTGCTCCAGGGAGCTGGGAAGTAAAAGCTATTGTAGTATGAACAAGAGGCCTCTAAGATGTTGCCCTCTCTGCTCTTTTGCCTGAACTCTTTAGCCACCTGAGGAAAGAAAAATAAACACATCTTTCAGCTTTTTCCATTACAGAAGGATAAAGTTGTAGCAGGAGATTTAACTCTCTGAGCAGAGTGAATTGTATGCAGTTAATTCAGAAGTGATGACAACAGTTGTTTGCTAAATAAATTGGTAGACAGAGAAAACAAGAACCCCTTGACCCCTGATGCTCACTCCTATCAGAAGCCTTGTATCATTTACCTTGACAGAATCAGTAGGGAAGGTTCTGCCAAAATTTGTCCTCAGAGATGATATTTTATATGCTGCTTGTTAAAGCCCAGAGTTCTTTTGCCTTCACACTATTAAAGAGAGGCTTAAGGAAGCTCTGCTTGGCCACATCATCCCAGGCAATACTGCTCTTGCACACATTAAAATTTGGATTTGCAGGATTCAAGATAAGTGACCTTAGAGGAGAAAAGAAAGAAAAAAATAGTGTAAATATTACTAGGGTGAGTTGAAGCAACTTCTTTCATCTTAAAGCTTAGCTCGGGTTTCAGTAAATCCCAGTCAGACCAATACTGACAGTAAATGGTAAACAGTAAACTTCTGCAGGAGAATGAAAAAAAGTTGAACTTCAGAATGTCAGACATGACCTTTGAAAACACAGCTTCCAGAAAGCAAATACCAGCTTTTTCTGTCTCTATTCAGATAGAAGTTCATTAATGTCATTTACAAATTCTCCCTCTGATTGATGATCTCATACGAATGAAATCAAAACTCAGAGAGAATCTTATAACACAGAATCACAAAACCTGGAGCACATGATAGCTTCATTCTCCAGGTCCTGTTTTTTTTTTTTTTTTTTTTTTTTTTTTTCTCTTGTCAGGGTATTTTTGAATTTAAAGGAATACATAAATGGAGAAAGGTATGTAGCTTGTGAGTATTTTTATTGTCTTTGTATGTTCTTACTGTATTAATCTTCAAATTACAGCCAAGCTGTAAAATGACATATTAGGCCAGATTTCCCCTCCTCTTGTCACAGTAGTACCCTGGCTGCTAGATATAAGATATTTTTATGTCTGTGTACATACAGTATTAGCTCTATCCTTAATACATACGTATCATGTTCATTTATGACTTCTCTATAGTTTTGATTACCTCAATCACACTTCTTGCAAGCCACAAGTATGATGAAGTACACAGTAAATGATACCATAGGTGGAAATAAACAGGATTTTTTTCCTCTAAACTGGAGAGCATCTATCCTGACAGAATACGTGGGTATGACAGCTATAAAAAGTTGTGGTGATGACTGAAAAAGAACATGTATGTTAGATGAATGTTGAACAACATTACTGAAATACCAACATCAAAGACATATGAGCTTTGCAAATTAAGAAGTTCAGAATATATGGAATCATTGTCGTCATACCAGCAATACAGATACTAAAAAATATGTTACAAAATGCTACACAACAACATCCATGTCAGGATAAGAGAAGAAATAATAAGAAATAAATGTAATAGTAACAAATAAGTTAACTTATATATAATTAACAATTGTTCATAGCACTGTGAAAATCTAGCTACCCAGACCTCAAGAACCAGGAATTCACAGGCTATGATATACACCTAATCATAGAACCACAGAATCACAGAATGCCTAAGGTTGGAAGGGACCTCTAGAGCTCATCTAGTCCAACCCCCCTGCACACGCAGGGC
>JAWLRI010000618.1:3878019-3911071 GCA_034781795.1 Crypturellus tataupa
GCAGACACTGCTCCCAGTCTTGTGCTGACATGAGGAATAAGAGATAAATCACAGAAAATTTACTTAAAAAAATCCTCAAAAATAGCTGCTTGAGATGGTTAGAAGAGTAATGTAATTTAACAAATGCAGAAACGTTTTTCTGTGAAGGGCATAGCAACTAGCTAGCATGGCTCCCATCCGTGCAGCACAAAACTAATTTTCCAGGCATCACCTCCTGTATACAAGAGAATAACAGGACCATGGAGAACGTACTCTCCAGTGCGAACATAGATTTATTTTTCTTGAACCCTCCATTTAGACAGATCCAGTACTCTCACCTGAAAGGGCTTTCAATTACCTGGCATATTATAAGCACCTCTGATTAGCCTGTTTCTCTCTTTCACTGAGAATACGACAGAGTGTTAACTCTGGCATTTGCAGCAGAACAGCAACTGCTCATTAGAAACTGCTGCAAATATAGTGGAGGCCAAGAAAAGCCACTTTCATGATGGAACATCGGTTGGTCCACAGCACAACACCGTGTTTGCTCCTTAAGTGGCCAATAAAGACAAGCAAACAAACAAGGATTAAATTGGTTTAAAATGAGCACTCTCTGCTGCTGAAAAAGGAGACTTTTTTTTTCTTTGCTTTTATATTCGAAAGGACTCTGATGACAAAATCTACATCAGCATTACTCTCAGGAAAAAAGCACTGCGTGCCAGAGTAGAAACATCTTTACACCATGTCTGGCAATGACAAAACATTAGTTCTTTTTATTATATTTCATTTATTTATATAATGTATACAATCGTCATTGTCCTAGACATGACATAAGAATGCTACAACTTAAGACTCAAAGGGGTACAAGCAAAAATTATTACACTTGAATTAAAGTGCTGTACACATTGCACACTGGAGGTTATGCTTTGTACACACTCACAGAAATTGCAGACAGTAAACAAGGAAATCTCTTCAACCACATTGTCTTACTCACCTGCCATTTCATGACTTTTCCCACTTAAAAAAAATGCCAAAGATGAAGCATAAGTCTATCAAATTAAAAATAAATAGACTGAGTTTACAAAAGCAAACAGAATGGAAAATAACAGAAAAAGCAACATTCTTACCCCTTCAGGTCCCAAAACATTTCTCTTAAAATCCCGAGACCGTATTTTTCTTAGTGATACAAGACTTCTGCATCTGTAATGATACACAAGATGCTGACAGAAGTTTTTCCCACATCACTTGCACTGTAAGATTTGAGAGAGCTCATCTCTTAATAAATACATTAATTAAAACAAACAAAAAATATTAGAAAAGACTCCACTCCAGTAGGCATAGAACAACAGTATCATGTTCAAGGATACTATTCAACATATATTGCACAAAACCATGCCTTATTTGGCAAAATCATTTTAGCAGTTGCTTGGTCATGAGAATGGCAATGAATGAGTATTAACTACTGTTATAAGAATATTCACCTAAAATATAAAGTAATATTATTTGCTTAGCTAATTTTTCTGCTATAATTATCCACTTAACATGAAACGTGAACTGTGCTGAACCATCAGTTGCTTTCCTAGTTCTTCACAAATGTATCAGAAAACCTTATTATATTTTTTCTTGAGAAAGCCGTTGATAAAAGATTCGTTTTCGCCTTGAAGAAAGAAAGTTCTGGTGGTCGCATTACAGAACATGGTTCCTAGTTTCCCAGTTGTATTCATTTAGGACAAGGAATGACTCCTGGCACATGGCCCCAGACACACAGAACTGTGTGACTTGTAGTCACAGGCTGGGCATAAGCTGGGCTGGAGCTTTTCAAAAACCTGCACAGAGGCAACTGCAGACTATGAACCAGATGGTGACACTTTTGCCACATGTTGGCCAAAGTCTGAGGTCAAGAGACAATCTGCAATGCAGTCAGCGTTTCTTCAGTGACATTTTGGTTCATTCTCCACAACGAACCTTCGAAGCCCTGAATACATCAAGAATTCAACAAATCAGGAGACGCTGGGGATTTTTCCTTAGAGTTTCTATGACCTTTTTTACTCAAGTTTCCATTCAAAATGCTCTCTCTCCCTGGTTCTTTCTGGAATGGGCCTAGAAGCACACTTTTCAGTTTTCTTTGCTGCCTTTTGCAGCACTCCCGATGTCTCTGTCCCCCTTTGAGGCACAGAGCGGTCAGCAGCATACACAGACCTTCAGCTTTAGCTGCAAAGCAAACTAAGGGCAGTGGTCCTTCCCAGCGGGCAGCAGACTTCTCAAGCTCCTTGCCAAAGGAGCCTGTGAGCATACAGCCTCTCAGAGGCTTCCAGAACCTACCTACATTCAAGAGAGATCACAAGGGAAATCCTGTACTTTCAATTTAGGAGAAAAAAAAAAAAAAAAGGATATAAAAAAGAAAGTAAACAAAAAAGCCCAGCAAAAAAGAGAACTATAGTCTTTGCTATTCTCTTGCACCCTGCCATCACCGAAACAGCTTTATAGTGCAGCGGTATGTGATGCTTCATTAAGAACAAGTAGGCAAAAAATCCCTTTCTACAACTCACTTTGTCATTGACTACAGATAAACACATCTCATAAAAAGGTCAGATTAACGCAGGGGGAGGGGAGAAGGAAAAAGAAATACAGAAATGAATCAGGCTGCCTCTCTCCCAGAGATGTGAAGTACAGTGTAATCAGAAGCAGCTGTTCCTTGGCTGGGTGCACTGCTAGCACCACGGCAGTTTTCCCCTGGCATGGCTGGGAGCTGGTTTGGCTAACGCCCCGGCCTGCAGATAGCTCTGGAAACCATCATCTGCACTCCAGGAAAGAGAGAAAAAAGCCCAAACTCAGGCAAGGGCTCGCTTACCGCTTCTGGGCTCCGTAACCCACAATAAAATCAGCACAGCTCGGCCTGATGAGCAATTGCCAGTGCAAGAAAGAGCACATACGAACACTAGAAACCACCAGCTGCTTTCAGATTATCGACTGCCCTCGTTCATAAAGTTGGCAACTAAAAGACAGAAGGGTAGTAAAGAATATTTTATTTCTTTTAAACTGAGTCTTTGAGCACCATCCCAGTCCTTGCTGAACAAGGTGAGAATAACAAAAGCATTCTCTATTCCATGCTGGCTTGCAAATCTTTACCACAAGACACAACAAACAGCTGCCATTTACTCAAGGGTGGCAGAGCAGGGATTACTAGCTCTACCTATTCTCGCCTTGAATTTTTGATATAGTCTTTCTAAATGTTAGTTAGTCTTTCACTGGTGAAATAGCCATGTGTTATTCACACCTTAACAATGGGTCCCCTAGAAATAAAATTCTTCCTCGGAGGGCAGCACATCATGAATCCTGCCCCTCTCTCACCCACCAACACACGCTTCATCGTCCGTTCAGCCCGACACTGCTGTGCTGCACCGCTTCCCCTGGCTCCCCGGGACAGCTCCCTTGCCGCGCGCGGCTGCCTTAGCAGCTGGTCCTCGGCAGCAGACACAGGCAGCTTGCTGCTGGGTTCAGTTGGACTGTGATGCATGGAAAATGGCTTGCAGTGGCAAGAACTGTCTTGTGCAGAACACCATCTGGGGGGAAAATAAAATAAAAGGCAGCACGAGGGTCCACCTGCCTTACATGCTGTTTCACAGGAAAATACGTCTCGGTTCAGTGGTGGCAGCTTTGCCTTCACGTGAACCAAGAAGGAACTGCAACTTCGGAGAATTTTATGATGCTTTTAATTGGGAGGTAGTTTTGATGTTCTTACTGGACGGTTTTCCTGCCCGGGTTTAGTCTACCAACAAGCTGTTAACCTACTGCAAGATGTAATTACTTTTCCCTGTGGCAGGGCAATGCAGCAAGTAAACAGACCCTCCACAGATGCTGCATTTCGCATTTCACAAAATATACCTTGAAAGTCAGATCTCACACCAATCACAGAGATTGGATCAACGTATGCTACTTATTAGCAGCTCCTGATGAAGATGAGATGCAGAAATGAACAACAGCACGAACATCCTAATACGCTTGGAGGAGCTGATCCCTTGGTTACTTTGCAGAGGATTCTGCTCTATCCACAGCTCTGTAGCGGGTGACAGGGAAGGCACCTCAATAGCGCAGATGGAGCTGCTGGCAGATGGGACCGTCACACAGGTGATTTAAAACTGAGCAGCAGTGGACCCAGTCTTCAGCACAGGAGACCAAGGAGAGCCTCTTTCAGCATCTGCTCTTCCTTCAATCCTTTCAAACTCCCCTTGCATTAGTTAACTGGATCAAAAACTAGTGTTAAGCATCTCCCAAACATCAGAATGTACAGCAAATTTTATAATGTGAACACCCTGGAAAGATGAACTGGAGGTTTGTTGGGTAACTAGAGTCTTAAAATATTTCAAAAGAATAATTCGATTTAAAAGCAAGTACAGCGTGCCAAACTGAAACACCTCATGTGCAACACAGTTCTTGTTTCAGGTCTTCTGTGAATTGAAATAATGCTATCACCTAAAGTATGGCTTATGCTTATGCCATACAGAAAACCCAAAGTATCTCCAGCATCTATTTTTAAAAAGAAAGTTTAAGTTTTGAATTATAGTTCAGCAACAGCTGGTATGCAGCAAATTTTGCAGGTATATTTAGTTTAAAAAAGTAGTTTAAAAAGGTATTTTTCAACCAGGTAGTGTTTGCTTGCACTGTGTCTTATGTAGCACATATCTGTATCAGGGAAGGAACTTTTTCCTATACCTTTCTTTTCAGTAGGCCATTCTCTCTCTGCCTCCCTCACTCACCAGACCCGAAAGAGTATATCTACCTTTGAGATAATTTACAGAGATAACTTACCTGTTCCAAAAGCAGAGCCAGTGCTTTCGAATGGTGCTGAACAGCCATGCTCACCTACCTCCACAAACCTGCCAATGCACTTTGCACCCTGCAGATCAATCCACAAAGGCAGTTTAGGAGGGAACAGAAGAGCCCAGATTTCATTGCTCTGATTGCTTCTGATGCTACAAACTGTGGCATCAGTTGTGGTGACAGCAGCATTGTGAGTTAGAAGTCTTGTAGCTAGAAAAACAGGAAACAGCAGCTCATTTTACCCTGAGCCATGAGCCTGCACCATAACTCAATCTTAATAATTTTTATTTACAGCTTAGAATAATTCAAAAACTGGCTTGGTACTGCAAAGACTCTTTATAGTTTTTTGCAAAAGTGCTAGTTATTTATAACACTAACCTTGCATGTTAACAGCAATAGCACAGCTCTCAGGACAGAGCGCAGGTGGATAATTGACTGAATTGTTACTCAAATTTTGGTTGACCATATTATAATATACGATAATCTTCAGAGTACTACAGTTCTCATATGGATTTTATGCTAAAGTGTTCTATAGCACAGGAACAACATAGGCATTTCATGAAGGTAAATGTACGTACAGTTAATTTGCTGAATTAGACTTTATTATGGTTTGCTTTTTTAAAATAAAAGTTGTTTTCTTCCATTTTTATATAGGAAAGCATATAGATTGAAAGGAGGAAAGAAAGGTACTGTGTAATTTCAACATTTAATCCCAATCAAGACCCTTCAATCCAAGGGGAGGAAACAATACAGCTAAGGAGGAATTACTGCATTAACTCGCTATTTTTCAGCAGTTTGACAAACACCCCCACCACGAATGAGTTACCACGTCCTTCCCACAGGACCGCGAGAACGCTGAGCTGTCACCCTCAGCTGTCTGGGTTTGCAGCCCAGCAGCAGACTGGAGCAATCTGCAAGAGCAGATGTCCGAGTCCTTCCCATCACTGCAGCCACGCGACAACCAAGCCAGAGCCTGCGTGTCCTCCACGCTGTTGGTTTTTATACTCCTAAGTAGCATCTCCATAAAAATCAGTAAGTACGAACAACAGTGTAATGCAAGAGGAACTACAAACAGACAAATCTCTCTGTAGCATGTAGCCACGTGGAGACCAGGAACATTCACCATGTGGGGGGCTGGAGTAACTGCGTGAAACATGATCCAGGAACTCTGAAAGCCAGCATACACGTCCGGGTGCATGAAACATATGCAAAGACATACGGTTAATGAGACAGCATCGTTTTAAATTTCGGAGCACAGTGAAAGATAACATCTTCCAGCATTGCAAAAATCCAGTCTGTCAGATGCAAGAATGTTCCATCTAATGGAGAACAGGTGAAAGATAACCGAGTCATAAAGAACTCACTTGAAGGGTCAAACCTCCTGCAGCACATATGTGGTAAGTGAATATAATTGATGCCACCACCACAGTTCAGGCAACCTTGCTTTTATGGTGCGCGCTCAGTTTCATCCGCCTCAGATATTGCGCAGTATTAAAACCTGCCAGAAATATCTGAAAGTGCTATGACAAAACCAGCTCACCATTAGATTTACACCAAGTTCCACAGACAAAGGTTCTCATATGAGTATGAGGTGCAGGTGTCTATCAAAAGTAGGTTTTTGTTTTACATTAAAGGGTCAATATAATTCTGTAGCAGTGGTGGCTTGTTAGCACAAACATCCTGCTTCACAGAAATACGTGTCATTTTGTTACAGCACTTATTTAGTGCCTATAGACAACAGCTTGCATGACAATTCCTATAAGGAACTTAACACCTGTTGGGTGCGAGTACCCACACATACTTTTCTGACCATTTCCCAAGACAAAATTTTTCACATCTGATCAAAGTTACTTCCTTTGTTCCAGTGCATAAACTGTCTAAACCATCTTGGAATTTGGTCCTAAACCTAACGTTACTATTCTGATGCAAGATACCACCAGTTTTCGACCTAGATTTATTTAAGTGATGTATATTTAAAGTCTGCAATTAGGAATCATACAACCAACAAAACCAGTTCTAGACTGCGGAGTGGGCTCTGTCAACCATCATATACATGAAACTAAAGAAAAGAAGTTAGCAATACAACATTGAAAATGTAAACCTCTGATATTCGTGTCAATTCAGTATGCTCTGACTTTCAAATTACAATTTGCTAAGGAGAGGGGGGAAATATAGCTAATGGAAACAGGCTTTGATATTCAGTGATTTCCTCATTTCCTTCTGTAATTTCATTATAGCACAGACTAAAGATACACTAGTAGCAGGTAATGTATTAATATACCAGCTTGCCAAACTTGCAGCTCAGGAGGGAATCCAAATTTAATTTTTCAGCCTCTTTAGTCAGCAGCAAGTCTTTTGTATATACATTTGTATATACATTGAGAGAACGTAAGCAGAAGTGTCTGCACCAGACCAGGGAAGTATTGATGAACAGGATGCTCGTGTCTACTATAAATCACCACATGGGTAATTAGAAAGGATGAAGAAGAAGAAAAAAAAAATAATAAAAAGCAAGGAGGGGGGAAACTGTCCGATGTGTACAACAGACATCACTTGTCTTACTAACTCAGGAATTATATCAAATATCCCTGCACTCAGGAATTATACCAAACATCCCTGCACACTTTTCACTGGCACCATCCCTATTAGCTATTGACAGATATAAAACAGGTTGCAAGTGGTGTGAGATGACAGGAGTCAAGAGAAATAAACCCACTAAAACAAAACCAGGCCTTTAAACATACGACAAAAAACAAAGTTCAGGTATAATTATGAATTATAGTGTTGGCTCTGAGGTAGAAAAAGCCAAGTCTAAATGAAGGGGCATGCCCTCTTTGCTTGTTTTACAGTGACACTTTCATCCAGTGAGCGCACCAAAATTCAAGGTGATGCAGAATGAAGTAAAATCCAGTAATGAAATAACAGTGTGAATCAGGTATATCCAACATCCAACTTGCCTGTTCACAAACTAAGTCAGGCAGTTCTTGCATCTTCCAACAGAACATGCTCTCACTCTGATCCAGGGCCCCACAGTCCCCAGATGGCCGCACCGGTGAACCCTGTTAGCAGGGAATTGCTCCATTCCCGTTTTGTGTCCTGACACAGTCTTCAATATACGTTCAAATCCCTGAACTTTCATCTGGAAAAACTACTCAGTTCAGCACTGAACCCCTTTGAGAACTACTGCTTTGAACAAGCTTTGCCTCTAGCCATTTTCAGAACATAAAAGGGCTATATTGCTTTGGTATTTAACACTGTTTTCAGAAAATCTGCAAGTTGTGGGTGTTTTTTGTTTGTTTTTAATTCAAAGCTGACTTATAAACAGCTGTACTTCCCACTTATAGGAGCAGGTTAGTGGGACTGCCAAGTTGGGATGCATCTTCATTTTACATGTCCACCAACTAAATAAGTGGAAATTAGAACTAGTAAGAGCAAAACATCCTGACTAGAACACAAGCAGGTAAGAGAGGACAGAATGTCCTCCGCGGCCAAATATTAAGACATACATATACATACAAACACCAATCCCCGTCTTTTACTACAGACTTCTTAGACTCAAGAAACAAAATAAACTCTTTGATCAATAAAGATCTTTTCATTAACTTAATGGATCTTGGCTTCACTAAGCTCAGGTGACAGAACTGCAAACAAAGGGAACTAAAGCTATTCATGTAACTTTTAAAAGTTACATTAACATATAACAGCAACAGACCACTAATGAGGGACTAGTACTACATTCAGAAGATGCACTTTACAAAGTGAAATTCCTTTCCTATTTCTGAGAGAAGGCACCAAAGAAGGGGATAATCAAATTAAAATCACTAGCTGGACAGCAGACCAAGAGGTCTAAGGTTTATTTTAAAAGCATTAGATTTTGGCATTTAACCACTGCTTTTTTTTTTTTTTTTTTTTTTCTTTAAGGAATATAGAAGTAGAATAACATGTTTAAGAATGCTAATTAACCAAACTCTTTCCTCTTCCCCTCTACCCTGAGGGTATTCCCTTCTCTCCCCTTTCTCCTTCTAAAAGGGTTCTGTCTGGGCTTAATCTTACTTTGCATTTTGATAGGCAGGGGGTTTCCAGCATCTTCCTAGAGAACACAAATGCTGTGAGTCTTTCTGAAAGGCAGGAGCAGAGCCAAGGAGGGATTTTTCTGCAGTTCACACTACATTAAGTGGCAACTGCTGTACTGGCTGGTTAACCAGTGGGAAGAAGCTAAGAGTAAAAATATTTTCAGCATGCACTATGTTTGTTCTGTTCCTAGTGGCTTCAGAATCAAAAAGGTTTTGTCAACTCCCAAATAAAGCAACTTCCACTTTTGAGAATTAAAGATACTGTGTATTACTGTAACTGAAATAATTTGCCCTTAAACTTGGTCACAAAGTCTGAAACCACCTGCCACTGATTTCTCTCCAAACCCGCAGAAGCACATGTGCTTTCATGATAACGCGGGCCAGACGGGCATTCCCTGCATGCCTCTGCATCAGGGAGCTTTTCTTCTGGCGTAGTAACAGATTTCTGGCCACGTAAGCCCTATTTTATTTGCACTGGGCTTGCACATATCTGGGCCTGTAGCAGAACCCCAGATGTTCTCACCTTCCTTTCATCATCACTTTTAGATTTTCATAATACTGTTATCAGCTGGCTCCTATACAGCTACTTGAGACAATTTATGCTAGCAAAATCTTAAGGAGGTGGCAGGTCCTGTTGTATTTTAATATATGGATTTTTACACTGACTGTTTTGTTCTCAATTTACTTTTCACAAGCAGTAATTAGGAAGCCACAAGACCATAGATCATACTTATATATGATATATATACTATAGAGCATATATCATATATAAGAGTTGTGAAAGTAAACTGAATCTGTCTGCAAGGAAAATTCCTATGTTCTCAGTTTATGTATTACAAAATCTCTGGCAGTTTCAAGCCAAAACTGTTTTCTTAACTTTAGTTCCAACCACAGCTTTAAGCCATTCATTCCTCTTGTCTGCTTTAATATTCTTTTTCTTTTGGTCAGACATTTCAGGAGCCAGCCTCTAGAGAAATCAAAATATTCACACAATGATCTCCATAGAAATGAGACAGAAGTTTATTTTAATGGACAATTTGACTTGGTGGCATCAGTTCATCAGGACAGACAAACTGCAGTAGGTATATTTAGAAAAGATAGATACAATGTAGTAAGAGCAGGAGGGGACACTAAGTACAGCAGAAAATCCATATGAACAACAAAAGAAAGATGGAAAAGTTGACCTCCTTACCATTGCTTCATAGCCTTTTTTTCTTGACTTGTGTACACCAAAACTCAAAGGCTAGCAGCACTGTAGTGACATTCTTAAGTACTTCAGGGAAGAAACAATTATATATTTATCATACTATATATCATACTATATATACATATATTTGTGGTCCAATCATATGTATTTCTGGCATGTAATTTCTGTCTCTGTTTATGGCATTCTTCATGTCAAACAAATTCTGATCTAAAATAATTTCTGTGAAACTAACTTATTCCAAGAAAAGTTAGTGAATAACTTGATCTGTCTATAACCACACAGAACAGTAACAGTCATTATTAGTAACCCATCTGCTGGCAATAAGAGGAAACTGAAGCTAAGAGATTCTGTACTGAGGTGTAGTAGTATTTTTGTCTGTTTGCTTTAGAAAAATGGAGTATGAGAGCAGATTTTACAGAAACATAGTAATTTTCCTCACTAACAATTTTAAATCTACTTGGCATTTTAAGCATTTCCATTCAAACCATGCTGTCTTCAGAGAAATGTGCGCTCCATGCAGATCTGACAATAGAAATATAGTGGGTCCATTCCAGAGGAGAAAAGAATTATCAAGCAAAACAAAACAGGAAAAAAAGCCTGCTTGCTGCATATGCTTATTAGATAAAACACAAGAAGCAGTAATGTATACAAAGTAACCTATAGTGAAGGAAAACAAACACATACACACACATACACATCTTTGTGTATGGCTTCTATGTGTATGGCCTGGCTACTGAAATTTCTAGCCAGTAAAAAAAAAAAAAAAAAAAAATACTTATGAGAATATGAAAAATAAATGGCTTACAGCTTTGGCTGGGACTAAATCAGTTCAGAAAACTGATTTGGTAGGAAATGGCAAAATCAAAATAAAAACCAAATCAAACCAAACCAACCAAACAAACAAACAAAAAAAAAAAAAAAAAAAAAATCACACCACACACCACAGTCAAATGGCTTTTCCATTTCCACTGGGCATTAAGGAGATTTCTACAGAATTCCACACAGAGTTCTGGCATAGGGAAACTCTACATGGTGTATTCCTTACTTTAGGAAAGGCTGAGGGAAATTCATACTAAGCCTGGATGTTGTTGACAGAAAAATGTGAGGCAGAAATCATGTTATTCAATGTGTTTGTTGCTTGTCTAAGGGCAGACTCACCACTGGAACAGACTGCTGAGGAAGAAGCAAACTCTATCTAGATGGTTGCAATGAGGCTGACTGACTTTCTAAAAGGAGAATAAAAAGAAAAGAAAATGTCACTTTCTGTAAAAATACAAGTTACTGGATTCAGTACAGGGTAATGGTCAAAATTTATGAGTGATACAGTGGAAGACTCAGTGTGACCCTATGATGCCTTGCAATGCTGCACCATCCTCAGCTAGAAAATCTGCTATCACAGATTTTCTAAGACTATATCTCAGTCAAAATTGTTTCCACATGCTAAAAAAAAAAAAACACAAAAGAAAAAAGAAAAATAAAAAGAAAAAACACCAGACATTTCTTGAACTTTCAAAGTCTTATGACATAACAAAAGAGTAACAACACAAAGAAAAATTTATTTAAATACTTTATTCCCATCTCACAAAAAGCAATAGTGTTTGCAGTACACATGCCTTTCAAATCAGGGCTGGTTATGTTTCTCTGAAATATAAAGAAAATAAGCTTTTTCTCCCTTTACAAGTGAAATGGACACATTTGCATATTATATATATACACACACATACATATTTATATAGCTATGTACACATACACATTTTTCAAAACCCCTATCCCTAAAGGTAAGTATTTTACAACCTGGAATTTCACCACCCACCATTCAGACGTGTCATCATCTTGAATATTTCCACAGTGCTTAGGATGTAAACCCTGAGCCGTTACAAGTGCCTGCATAACATTTCCGTATCAACTTGCAAAGTTTTCTTCAGCGATACTGAATTTAACCTACTCTTAGCTAAGATGTAGCGCATTTCTCACAGCAAAAATTTATGTTATGCTATCTGTTCAAACTACTCCATTCTCCAATTCCTGAAAGAGAAAATCAGTACTTCATTTCTAAGAATTAAGTTCAAATTAGACCATTTTAATCCATTTAAACTAGTATATTTTTATAAAACTAGATATTTTCGATTTTACAGTAATTTGTTAAATATCACCATGACTACTTCAAAGATACGTGTCTCAAAGGCATTCAAACAAAACTACTTACTCACATATAAAATCTGTATTTCTACAACAGCAGCAGGTTTAGGTAACATAGCAAAACTAGAGATTTAAATTCTGTAGCAACATGTCCTGAGAGTTTAATGTGGTAAATAATGTCTTCATTTTATTTTCTAGAAATCCCATGAAACCATACCTTAAAAAAGTAACAAAAATACTTGAACATTTAGTAGCATCTTGATAAAAGTGATAAACATAAATAACATTACTATTAAAAACAAGTTGACACAAGCACTTTATTTTAAACATAAAATATTTACCATGCGGTGAATAGACTGGACTACATGTCAGATGATTCAGGAACATGACAAAAAAGCTAAAATGTAAATGACTGATTCAAATGCATATAATAGAGAATGGTTACTGAAGCAGTGATATTTTAAACTTCAGAGTGCAATGAAACATAACATCTTCCAGCAAAGCAAACTTGCCAGAATAAAAGGAATGTTCCACCAAATGGTGAGCAAATGAAAAATACGGAGTTACAAAGCAGTAGGTGCACACCCCCACCACCCCTCGCCCCAAGTAAATAAACAAACAAAAAGCTTTCCTAAAGTACTTGACCACCGGGAGAAAGTAATTAATTACAAGAACAGCTTTCTTGTAGATGTTTTCTACAATATCTGTCCAAAATCAAACATTTTAGATGCTGCAAGAACTCTGAAGTTCTCATTTCTATGGCAAACAACGTCTTCCTATGCCTTCTAACTGCTAAATCAGACAATAATATATGACAGTCCACAGTGCAAAAAAAGTCTCTAAGCAAACCAGTACATTGACAACCTAGGAGAGGTGAGGACGAGGGAAAATTTTCAAGATTAATTTAAAGGGAATCAACTTGACAGCAATGCAGTGCCTGGGAGGAGCTGCAACGTTTCCAAAGAGCTTACAGTCTTGCTTCAGTAGCTCAGTAATTGGAAGGTCTACGCTGCAGTACCCTTTACATCATGTTTATTGGAAGCAAGGAACACCGAGCCTGCTGCTCAGCACTGTCCTTCTGCCATGCCCCATCCATCAACACCCACTTGCATACACAGAGAACTGTTTGTATGACAAGAAAGCCCCATTAGCAACTCTCTTCTGCTTCCCCATTACCAGGGAGGTGAAACTTCACATGCTCTCAGAAGCAGAGTCTCCAGTCTCTAAGGAAAAAACATCCTAAATAACATCTTTAGCTAGAAACATTAAACTTGCCAATTTAAGAACAAGACCTCAGTTGGCTCCAGCAGAAAAGTAGGACACTTATTATAGCACACTACCCGGCATATCACTATAATAGCAAGTCATAAGGCACAATGACCTTGGTGCACTGATCCAACCCACGCATAAGTGCAATCAGTTTACACAGAAATATTTAACCTATTCTAAACTCCCAAACACGATGTGTTACCATCTTTTCTTGTCTCACAAGTCTCACTCAAGTTGAGAGCACATCATAAGTCATCTGTACTTTTTCCATCTCTTAAAAACTAAAGGCGAGTTGGTCACTCCTTTTTTCAGGGAGAAATCTCAGAACTCAATTACTTGTTTACATTTTTTCCAGCAGGCTAACTTTATGGAGGAAAGAGAAAAAGTTGCATAGAAGTGAAAAGCAGATGAGCTTTTACATGTATATTTAGCGCCACAGTCAGTTCTTAAAAATTACAAGTGGTTTATTTATAAACAGGACAGTATGGAGACAACCATTGTGTAATGGCTTTGAAGACAGCAATTTATACTGAATATAAACTGTACAGCTCAATTTATTAACCAGAATAACCTCACACTGCAGCAGGTGATTCAAAGCTAGCAGCATTTAAACCCAAAGCTTTTTCCAGAAAGCTCTTCTAATTTAAAGTAACAGTATTCTAAGATGTACACAAGCACTGGTTCTGCAAGTTCTAAAAATCTAAAAATACCATGAAAATTATGTATAGAGGTGCTGTTAGCTATAATATACATGTTTCTTTTGACTGGAAGACAGAGAAAACCTAAAAAAAAAGAAAAAAAGATAAGATTTCGTTCCTTCCCAGTAAAAGGCATGACAGATATGGCTCTAAAGGGCAACTGATTGCCTTGGCCTTAGCCTACGCCTCAGTTTTCCTCATTTCATACTGAACTCATAAATAGGAGTGTAGATAAATATTTCTAACAGAAGAAGGAGTCCAACATAACTCTTAATACAGATAAATAGCAGTTCAGAGACTCCATGGCAGAAAAATAATTAAAAAGCCCCCTACAACTAATACTGAAAAAACCTGCAACATCATTGATATACCAAGAAGGTTACTTGAAGATTACTGGATTAAAACAATCAAACTCCCAGCTTTCAAAACAGCTCCCCGCTCCCAGTTTCCAAAACATTTCTTTAGAATATGCTGTATAAAACTGCTGCATGCTATTTCCTTGCAAAGAGTTCATTACCAATAAAGCTCTTGAACAAAATGGTATTTTTTAAATTCTACAGTTGAAAACAGGAGGTGGATGGGATGGGATCTTTAGCCACTCCCTCTTTGAAATACATATACCTCAGTTCTGCAGACAGGGATGAGATAAACCACGTGTAAGGAGATAGGAAAGCACAAGTTTACTACTGTCATTTAACATGAAGTGATTGTAAAGAAAAAGGCAAACTATGTAAACACACACATACAGACACGCACAAAGATGGAACTAGTTCTGCAGGTAATTCAAAGGTTCAAGAAACAAAAAAAAAAAGCACAACACATGACAGTTGTTTCAAACAGTCCAAGAAGAAAAATAACTAAAATTGTAATTTTCATACTGCTCTATTTTCAGCACTTACACAGTCAAGTACTTCTTCAGTGCACGCAAAATGTGCTCGCTTCTGGACCTTTTCAGCAAACAAGATACTCTCAAGGTCCAATGTTTTTTCTGATGATTTTGTGACAAAATCATCAAAATCAAATGTGGTGATAAGATGAAAAATTTTTGTATCTCAGGACTTCTGATGGATACTCAGAAACAGAGGAGTAGTGTGGCTTGGCTTAAGCGATCTTAGCTGACAAGTTTTGCTAATCAAATGAATAGCCAATGCTGCAGTTTCATAATTGAAATCACAGTTTTAGATGACCCACCGCCAAAATTTTTACATCCAGTAAGTTAACTCTCATTCAAGCTACTGCCTTCTTCACAATTTACACTGTCTGAAATTAAATCCACTTAATTCAAAAAGCTCTATTTTTAGTTGTAAGCACTCTTATACTAATTTAAGCCTGATCACATAATTGAACTGTGATAAGGTAAAACAGGTTTAAATGTGTGCATAAAGCCACAAAAGGTTCACCTGTAGTGAAATGAACATTAAAAAAAAAAAATCAGATCATCAGGTAAACAAGTATGTTGATTTCTTGTCTAGGCTGTATGTATATGCTGTGCCTCAGAAATGGCCTTCTTAACTGTTTAGACAGAAAGGTAGACTGTATGGTAGATATTTTGCCTATTTAATGTGGTACCTCTGTCTCTTCAGAGAAGTTTGAAGACTTGGTCTCTGAAGTTTTTCCACAACCACAGAGGAATATACCATAAAAATATAAATGAGAAGCAATCCTAAAGCTATGTTATACAAAATAAGCAATGCACACAATTTATACTAGTGACACGGGGAGTAACAGGCAGGGGAAAAAGCAGAAGCTTACCTAAATTAAGTGGCTGATATGTATCTACTAATTGCAGGCTCTCTGCAACAAGTGATGGAATTAAAAATCAGTAGTCAAGAGTGGACAAGTCAGTAGTCAGTTTAGTAGATGAACCAGCCTGGAGCAATTTCCCATAATAAATTTCACCTGTTGCTCAAAGAGATCAATACAGCCACAGTAATTACAATTTATTCATTAAAGAATTTCAAAAATGTCTAATAAATTCAGAATAAAAAATCCAGGGTCAGATAGGTGCTTCTGGAACTCCCATCTCAAAAGTATTTCTTTTTGCCATTTGGCTTTTTTGCTTTTCCATATGTAATATTAATATCACTTTACAGATGAAAGAGCGAGCATATTATTAGAATATTATATTATCCCCAATATTTGTGTAAACTCTAGAACACTTAAAAAAAAATCAAAACTTGAAGCAAATCTGAAACTTAGTTATTTTCCCTCAAATTGGTGTACCTTGTGAGATCCATTAGTACTCACAAATTTGAAGTGTGATTTTGTTTCACAACAGCTCTCTATCTACAAATGTGAAAACTGCTTACATGTTTTTCATAAAAAACCCTACTTCTCAATCAGCACTCTCTAAAGAATGAACAGCTTTTCCAAATGAAAGGGCATACATTTCAAATATAAAATTATTTAACATTTTTATGCAGGTGTTTGGTCTATAAATGAAAAGTTTCAGAATAAATACTTACACCCTGCTTATAAATGCTCCGAGGAAAATCAAAACTTACGTGAGATGTGCCCTGAGCTATCTAGACTCCCTAATAGTGCAAACAATGTTGCAGCGATGCCTGGTTTCACCTTGGCTTTTGCAAAAGTAACAGAGCAACAGTCCACAAATTCACTGAATGGCTGAAATTGTGTTCATTCACTACAGCCATTCTTGTAGCTTTGCTAAGTTCCTCTCCATCCACTGGATATTGAGTTGAATTGTATCAATTGCCTCTTTTACAGAACGCAGTTGAGAACTTTCCTCTGATCTTGACTCAAAAAATGTCTTCACCTGCACATCACACAAAAAAAAGGGTTCTAATTGATATCACCATAGATCACACAAACAGTTTCAAAAGCAAAGACCACAAGTGCATGCAAAAAACAGCAAGTTGTGCATCTATGTAGTAGGGCTGGTATTCTCCAAATGAAAGAAGATCACCCTTCACAGAAACTCCAGCAAGATCAAAATTACCTGAGTGAGAACTTTAGGCTAAACCACAGACCATTTCAGAGTTCTGAACCCAAATGACCCTGGGAAGACAGGGCACAGACTGGGGGATTGCTGAGGTACCACAGGTTTAACTGATCCTCAACTGCCACGAAAGTTCCTTGAGATTGCTGACAGTTCAAATCAAGTACAGTACTATTTCCAGCCCTCCATCAGATTGCAGAGATATAGAAAGCAGATCTCGCTTACAAAATCGAGGCCCCAAATTCATTATCTCTATTAATAGCAAACTGTTTTCTAGGCAAGAGGAAACAAACAAATACACCCAACCACCAGTTGAACACATAGCCTTCAACAAGTTTATGGGTATATTTCGCACCTGGGGATTAAAGGACAACCATAGCTGTATACTCTTGTGAAAAGGCCCTAAGGACAGCAAAAATAGGTGTTCTCCTCATTCCCCAATTAACTGGGATGCACAGCACTGCCACTAACAGGTAACACTTTCTGGTAGTTTATGCCACCTACCTCAAGTAGATGTGTCTTTGTTGAAAACTGACAAGTTGACCAACTAACAATATTCTGGATAGTGTATGAGCCTAGGTGAAATCTGAAACACAAATACATAAAAAAACACATAGGAATCACACTTAGACGCAAGTTCAAAACATGTACACATTCTTACTCGCATATTTTTGTTTTGGAGTTGAAAATTATTAACAGCATTTAAGTTTAGACCCCACATTTCGGAAAGAGATGCAGCTTTTTGAAGTCCAAGCCTGAAGATTCTTAACCTCTCTGAGTTTTAGAGCTAAAGACATGCAGTTTTTTCAAATTTCTACCCCAGCTCCAGAAGTAAAAGGTGAAAGACCCCCCCCTATACTGAATATCAAAACTTGTATATGTGGTATGCATTCCAAAATTTTACAATAACCAAATCCACTCCCAGATTCAATTTCAATCATAGTAATTTTGTCATACTGGTTATTAAAAGCTTGCTGGAGCAGGAATTCTCATGCAGCTTTAAGCAATACAAAGCTATTCCAAATCAAAATTAAGACTCAGAACACACACTTCCCAATGACTGCTAGCTTGCAGGCCAGCTCTCCTGCTGGGGACCCAGCAAGGCTGATTAAGGAAAACATTATTTCTAATGCAAGAGGGATTTTCCTGTTGCTTGTGTTTGGAATTGCTATAAAAAGGAGAAAAGAAATGCATGCTGAGTGAACTCCATGGGTTTGCTTTTGAACGCATTTGATCCACATAAATCCTACATCCGCCACAACTGTCTCAGAGACAGCATCCTTTCAACAGGAATTCAAATCAAGATTTTCTAAAGTGAGTACAAGGCTCAGGCACCAAATTGTCTATTGTCTGTTTGTCTATTAAAATACTTCAAAGCCCATCTTTCAACTTCTTTCTGAAGAAGATCATATTTGAAAATAGGCTGAAAAATCTTAATACAAGTCAAACAAACAAAACAACCAACTTACTTTCGCGTCAGCTTTTCCCAGTTCTCTTTAACAAAGTCCCAGGCCAAGAAATATCCAGGCAAACTCTGGCTGACAGTTGCTATGATATGTGAAAGCTCCTGTGTCCTGATGA
Source organism: Crypturellus tataupa (assembly GCA_034781795.1). Lineage (NCBI taxonomy): Eukaryota > Metazoa > Chordata > Aves > Tinamiformes > Tinamidae > Crypturellus > Crypturellus tataupa. Next base: position 3,896,746 of record JAWLRI010000618.1, read on the forward strand.
CTTCGCCCTCAAGGCTATTCTGCATTAACCTACAAGACAACGCTATGAAATGGGACAACAAACAAAAAACAAACAAAACCAGCACAATCCATTCACTGCTTTACATACTTCTCCTGATACACCTGAACTAAAAGAAAATTCAGTAATAGACCAAATATCCAACTACATTTGGTGCACGCTGGCACTCCAATTCACACCCACTGTACTCATTCATCTTGAGCTACCAAGCACCAGAATGCCCCTAGATCTAAGCCAAGTACCAACATATTTCACAAACAAATCAAGAGAAGAAAGCTTCTCAAGAATCTGGTCGTGGGTGACAAGAATCACCTACCAGGTCACTTCTGGTGAGATTTGGTCTTATAATAGGTATTTGAGCACAACACTATGCCAAAATCTCACCCAAATGAATAATAATAATAAAAAGTTCTTTTTATTTTCCTGGTATAAAAACATACCAGTTTCTGAAGACTCAACGGAATAATCCACAACTGTGTTAACTGGTCCAGCGAAGCAAAGCTTTTAGCTCCATTTATCTTTGATTTTGGCTTTTTGAATTACTTTCTTACATAAGTCATTTGTAAGAGTAAGTATCATACTTGGATGTTTATGGAAGCCTGTAGAAACCATGTGGCTATATTGTCATTCAGAACTTTATTCTGTAACAGCAATGTCTACAGTCTATGCTTTCAAAGAAGATTTAACACTTTATATTTATATAGTATATAACTTTTTGGCTCTTTCATACCACATCAGTTTTCTGACATCATCTGTGCTGGCCAAAGCTTCAATCATTTTGTTCTTTTCTGCTTCAGGAATCGAAGAGGTGTACATTTTTAAAAGAAAATCCCAGCCTTCAGTAGTTTTGGCTCCAGCCGCAAATACGGATTTCATAACATCACTAGGCACACTACAGGGAAAAAGGAGAGTGAAGGAGAGAGATTAAAAAAAAAAAAAAAAGTGTGCAGGGAGACAAAAAATGCTTAGGTTAGAAAGGAAGGAAGAAAGCACAAAATAAGAGAAGTAGTTATACTTGAAGAGATGTCTCTCATTAGAGAAATTTAATTCTGCAGCAATAATAAGTCCGCTGGACAGAGGAATTCATGCCATTCTAGTATTTTAACTGACTGGGAAAAAGCAAATTACATTAGTCACATGAAAGCACAGTAAATGGTACAAGAATTTGAATCATTTTCTGCGGCACAAAATCCACGTGAACCCAGAGCAGAGCAAGTTCTGCAAGATAAAAAGGTTAACTTTGATGCTGCTACTAAGTAATTCTCCTTGAGCATGCAGCTTAGGAAATGCAGATGGAAGCAATTTGTGGCTGGTCTTGCAGTCACATTCAATAAGACTGCAGACAAAGTTTTAAATTCGGGTACAGTTTTCCCTCTCATCTTGAAATAGCAATTAGTTTTAGATGAGCAACAGTAAATGACACAGAATGAAATACGTTGTCAATATTCAGATCTTTGTTCAAAACATTGGAGGCAACAGGAAAACAGATAAAAGCAGCATTAGATGAATCTCAATGGTACCTTTTTGTTCCATTAGAACTCATCCACTCCTTAAACATCTCAGTGGCAGTCACTCTGCAGTTTCTTAGATGGTGAGTACAGGCAAAAGCCAGCAGCGTTGACCGCAGTTCTCGTTCAGACAGGGTCCCGTTATCAGTCCATGTTTGCTGATCAATTTTATTTCCAAGCAGACTTTCTATTCTATGCTAAAGGAGGAAATAAGATTAGCAGTATGATAAAAATCTAATTCTTCAAGAGAATGTTTCATATACAGAATAAACAAAAAATAGTAAGTTTTGAAAGAATGGAAATTCAACCTAGCAGATTTACATCTTATTCCAATTAACATACACTGTATCTTATGGCCTACATAAATATTGGACACCACCTACACTTGAACGATATGCTGGGTCAGTGCCTGCTTGAACTACTGTCAAAGAATGACTGCAGCAGTTGAGCTCAACTTTACACATAGTCCCTATGATACGCATAAGGGAGGCAATAAGTGTTTTCTGAACTAACATATCAACTTGATCACATCCTGAGCTCCCGACACTCATAGTGAGATTACTACCTCAACTAAATGTAACTCTTGTCTTTTTATAAGTGCTTTTAATTTGAGCAAATCACTGCTAACAGACTTCAAAGCAAACGAACTTTCATCTATAGAATGTCCACGACTCACGGATGAAGCTTTGTAGCTCACAAGGTGATCTGACAGCAACTACATCTCACTTGAGACTTGCTAATGTTGCTGCTAGCATGAGCTTTACCTTAGAGGTTGTGTTAGACAACTTAAGTTCAACTATAATAACCTAGTACGCACTGCAGGCAAACCACAACTTGTGCTATCATTCACAGCATATAATTTGCAGCTTTTTTGGTCCTTTCTTAAGTTGCCTTAAGCGTTTATATTTCACCCTTACCTAGAATATAAACAAGAATATCTGTTATTTTATATGAGCATTAAAAAAAAGAAAAATGAAAAATATCTGCTACAAAAATAAAAAAAAATAAACAGGAACAGAACAAGAACAAACCTACAATTTTTATTTCACGGCTAAGCCTGCAGCACTGGATGTTACTCTATTTCCTCAACTGCAATGTGACAACTATTTTCATACTTCTACTTTTTCTTTTTTTTTTTTAATAGAAAATGGCCAGGTTGGGAGTTATACAAAGCAACTAGCTCTACAAACTTCAGTCACTTCAATGAGTTTCTGAAATACCACAGAAAGAGATATTTTCTCTTGTTCTCTGTACTTGAAAATGTCATGGATTTTGATTAATTATGACTGTGCTACATTGACCTTTTTAGTCACTGTAGCAAATGCTGAGTCATCACTATGCTCCCACTGCATTAGAGTTCCTAAAAAACACTGAACAAAAGCAAAAGTCAATCCAGAAGATTCAGCATCTCAACGAGAGACCATTGCTACTTAACAAATAGGCAAGACTGGCAACAATTTAATATCCAAAGCCTTAAAATAATTTCTGAATAATTTGTTCAATAAAAACAATATTGTTCAATAATAAACTGCAAATTACTTCAAATATGAATTTACCAAAAAAAAAAAAAGACATACCATTACTCGTGCTGCCAACTGTTGTTCACCCCTTTTGTCTAAAAGATTGTAAATAAGACTCATCTGAAACAAAGCTTGAGTGAGTGGTGCAGTGCAGTTCTCCTTCCCAAGGTAATCAACCAACTCAAAGGCCTTTTCCAGAGACTCTTTTCCTAGACTATGAAATTAACAAGCACAAACAATTAAAGTGGTTCTGGAACAACAACACTGTAAAGATACCACCTGTCATATAGATTATAATATTCTCAGTTACATTAAGAGAAGGATAGGTTGTAAATCGAGGGATTAACGTAATAAAGTGTGTAGATGCAGACATTTACATATTCTTGTGTTGGTATGAAGATATCAACCACGGCCATTAATATGCCTTAGTTAATCATAACTTAATTAAGAGCACTGAGAACTTCTACCATAAATTAGAATAACCAGTGACTGAAGAGGCTTTCCAGAACATTCAGTCTTACCTGGGTTCTGAAGCCAATGCATGATACGAGAGAGACAGTTATAATTTTAGAGGCAAACAGCTTATTTCGCTAGAATGGGACACTCACAGATAGAAGAATAGTATTACTAGACAGATAACAAAGAAGATACAGTCTTCAAGAAGCGCAAACAACCAAACGTTCTTTGTGATGCAAAGAAACTGATATTGAAGATGAGGATGATAACACATAATACTGATACAGAACCACCAGTAAAGTAAAATTACTTTTATTGAATTGGGAGTAGTTTCAGCAGGCTAAGGAAAAGTGAAAACAATTTCTGTGAAGCAGTCTTCTCCAGAACCCAAGCCTGATTTTCTTTGACTTGGAAAAACAAACAAACAAACAAAAAAATATGCTTACCAATATAGAAGTCTTACCCTGCAAGACTGAAGATATTGTTGATCAGATTGGCTCTGTCTTTAGCACTTAGAACAGTGTGATTTTTTTTCAGTAGATCAATCAGCGTTTTCCAGTCTTCAGTGTAGTGTACTATGTAATAACCACTCATTTCCACATTGAATTTTATCCATTCCACCTCTTCCGAAAGTTCAATGACAGCTAGTGGAGGGAGAAGCAGTTAGCAACAGACATGAACATTCAGCATCTCTTCTTTCAATTCCAAATCTCTAAAGACGACTGAGTCTGAATGGTCAAGAAATCCTTTTCCACTCACTATAGCAACAGTCTCCCCTGCTACGAGAAAACAAAGCCCTATTGATCCATGGGAAGGGTCCAAAAATCTGCTTTCTACTTCTTCCTCCATCTATGCTGGGTCTGACAATGAACAGCATCAGTCTGCTCCTAATTGCATCTATCTGTGCAGTCTAAAATACAGAGGAATATAAACAAAACAAGGCACAGATATGCCTTGGAGCCACAGCCCAGTGAACAAATATAGAAACTAAGGAAAGAGCAGTTTTAATTAACGATAACTGCATGCAGTAAATGGACCTTGATGACCTTGTTGGTCAAGATCAACATTTTAGCAAGTCAAACTTCAGGCATGACAAGATAGTAAATAAAATGAGCAGTATTTTGCTACAGTCATGATGCGTCAGTTATTTTGTGTTCTAGCAGTGAACCTATGACCAAAAACAGACAGAAAGCAAACCCAGCTAATCAAATAAGACTGTGGAAATACGGAAATCTGCTAAGTAACTTAATTTTGACATTGACTTTTAGATGAAGATTGCATTGACTGCATCAGTCTACCTGGATAGATTACTATAATTAAAGTTAACTTAGCAATACATGAACACTGTGACACTATTTATGTATAAACTGTCTTAGCTGATTATGAGTACTAACATGCCACAGAGAAACTGCAATGACATTAAGTGGAAAGGCCATGCTCTACTTCCAAAGACAATTAAATGCAGGGAAAGAAGTTTTGAGATAAAGTAAGCAAAAGCCTTCTTTTCATCTCATTAGATAGCTACCATCAAAAATGAAATCGGTAGCTCCTACTGCAATGTTGCTAAGGTTTAATAAATATCCTGTCAATCCCCTTCCACCCAAAACTGTCTTCTGTACACTTCTCCTAATCTAATATCCTCCACACAAGTTCAGAAGGTGAATGCCAAATTAATGTGACAGATGAGACCACCAGCAGAGCTGTTTATAGGTCAACAATAAAGAAGTGAGGTTACTTACCTATTCATTTTAATCAAGTCAAGAACTCATACAATTAAACATTTATGCTTTTCTCTTCTGATAATCCCTAAAAAGTCTTTCTAAATCTTCAGTTCAAATGACAAGGGCCGAGAATAATTTGAAGACTTTGTAAAAGCAACGTCAACATGATATAAAAAGACACTATTTACTTTGATAATCATGCTTCCAAAGACATTTTAGAAGGCTGGAAGTTTGTCAACTCAGCAAACCATTAAAAACCTCAAGTTTAGCACTAAGCATTTGATTTTAATTTCGTACAGTTTTATTTGAAACAGTAGATAGATTTATGAATTAAACATATTTGTGTCATTTAAATGCACTGAATAGCAAATTTAAGTGGTGAAAAAGATACAGCAGCATATGTATGACAGTAAGCCAGCTTATCAGCTTTATAAAAATTACTGCAGACTTACTGACGTCAGGGGGTCAAATATACATGGCCAACATGATTTTAGCACAGCACCCAGTAAAACACAGTAACTAATGGATTTGGGAAGAGGGGAAAAAAAAAAAAAAAAAAGACCAAATCAAAATTCATATATATTATCTGTTGATTCAAATTGGGTACTGCAGATAAACCACAGCTTATTTGAGAAAGATCCAAGAGTTTTGAGAGCTACAACAGCATTCACAAAAACTTAAGTCTATTCCAGACTAAATGTTTTCTTATACTATTAAGCAAAGTAAATAATATTAGAGAATAAGAGGAATTTCTCACATTTCAGTTCACTGGCTAAGAATCTCTCCTCCTGCCCACTCTCCAAAGGACAGGTTTCTTGATGCATGCAGTCTGTCACACTGCAAGGAATCCAGGCTTTGGATGAGCTTTGGTCCTCTGCTTCTGTCCCAGTTACTGCCACTTACTTGTACGCAAGATGCTGAGGGCACTCAGCTGTCTTATGATGTTTGATGACACCACCAACCAGACTTGCCTTTGGCCTTATGCATACATATGCACATGTTTATGTTTATGCATAGTCTAAAGCTGTCAAGCATACCACAGTAATTAAGATGCATTGTTCTCAGTTACAACCTCTGAAATTATTTTGTACAATATATATGTCCTTGCTTTCATATCCTAAGTGTGTGCTAAGAAAGGTAAGTAATATATAGAAAGCAAGTTATTTTTGAGCCACATACCTGACTTTTGGTCCAGTAAATATGCATTAGTACAATGAGTAAAGTTGCAGTTATTAGTTATGTAGGTGAGAGGAATATGCCACAGATAACTGCAAAGGAAAGCAAAGGAAAGCAAATGTTTATTGACATACTTAATATTTGTCTTCTTACTTTTTATTCCTAAGCCTTTTAACATATTAATTGCACTACAACTACTACATATTGTGTAACATGACGAAGTATATACACTAAACTCAAATCACTATAATAGTGAAAAAAGTGCAACAATCTTTTTTTTTTTATTCCCATCATCTTTAGGAGATGGTTGAGTTTCCCGAGTACTTCTTTCTCAGTTCCAACTCTTAAGTAAGTTGTCTGAAGTTACGTGGCAAGCAAATCTCTGGCTGTTACAGGTATTCAACCAGACAAAACATTAGATTGAGGCAAAAATGACATCCGCTGAAGCTTTACAGGGTTTTCTTATTTTATGATTTACGGTGATTCAAGTACACAACTGAAATTCCAAATCACGCTAACATAAACCCTAAGTGATTGATTCCATCAAACCAGAATTCCACCAAGTTGTAAGAGCAAATACTAGCTTGTCCATAAATGATACAAAGTTGACTATTAAGAAAAAAAAAAAATAGAGAGATCAATCAAGTTATATATATGCATCTCAGTTTTGAGATGGACTCTCTGTGGACTCTCTGTGACTCAACACGCAGAGCTCTTCTTCAAACACTCCCCAAAAGGGCAACAACTAGAAACATAACAAAAATAAAACTTAACAAGCCTTCTTTTTTTCCTTTTTCCTTTGTTTTTTATAAAACAAATACAAGACAAAGCATGGTAACTTCCAACTTTAAGACAGAAACATCTTTCAGGCCTGATCTATAGGATAATGCAGGGACTCATTTCCCATTAATATTTCAGTTCCCATCAATATTTCAAAGAGCTAAATAAGCATTAATCTCAAAGGATTCAAATGTATACACTTCAGTTTGCTACAGAATACTGAAGTTTAATAATATTAAACAAATGCAATAAATTCAGCTTTGAAATTATCAACTGACTTGCCTTTGCTTCTTCACTATTTACTTACCTATTCTCCTTTATTCCTTGGTACAGTAGAGATAATCCCTCATACATTTAGCTATTATCATGCTAGTGTTATTTTAAAAACATTAAACCAAGAAAGCTTTGATTTTGGCTTCTACACTCTCCTCCAACATGGCCCAAAGTACACACTTAATATAGAAAAAAGCAGAGGCTCTAAAATAGATCATACGCAATTTCTTTTCTCACAGCATTTCCCTTTGCAACTCCCATTCAACTGACCCTCCTTTCAGCTTCCATTCACCACACAATTTCCTGAAATTAAAAACCTAACAAACAAATGCTCAAAAAGACAAAAGCCAAACAAACAAACAAAATCTCTTAGAGACTTGTCTTTTGATATGAAGAAAGCTGAACTGCAGCTCAACGTGTCAAATTTAAAAGCTTCAGGACAATTTATGAGGCAAACCCACAGAGTTTTACCAATTGCCCAGGTGGAAACATACAAGGACCATCTGTTATTTTTCAAGACATATTAAACATTTGTGTTTCTGTGCCAAATTCTCTTTATTACTGCCTACTTTCAAAAGAAAATACTGGAGGCCCTGAACACAAATGGGAAAGACATACAAATCTGCAGATAGATAGATTTTAATAGATACAAATAAGGTGGTAATAACCTTGCAGTCCAATTTTCTGGCTCCACACGATACAAAAATTGCTCCTGTTGTATTGAGATATTTCTTCCTCTTCGAACAACAGTCACTAAAGGAAATCCTTTATGCAGGGTCCATGTTTTCATTAACTTTTTTACATCTAGTGTCCCATTGGTAATCTAAATATTAAAAAAAAAAAAAGTCACTCTCCATAACGAGAAGATCGCAAAGAACAACCATTTTCAAATCTCTCTGCTTAGCTCATCAGGTAAGTAGTAGATGACTCAGCACCTGCAGAGACTCACTTTGATGTTGCATTTGTAAATGTGTTTGTTTTCTTAAGTAGAAGGAATCCCAGCCAAGCAGTGGAAAAGAAATACAGAAACATCAGTGATGCAAAATGGGTATGTTGCAAAATACAGAGCCAAGAGCATTACAGAACAGAAAGTCTTGTTAAGTGTAGGTTCTCTCCCTCTACCCATTTCTCTTTTTCTGTTGATTTTACCTGGGTGTTTCAGGTTACAGAATATTATTAGAAAATTAATTGAAAAGAAGATGCTTTACAACACAGCATCTATTAAATACTTTCATATTAATTGTTTTTTTTCTTTTTTCATCCTGCTTATCAGCATCTATTTAGCTAAACTCCTAACATTCTGCTAATCCTCTCATCCACACTGATGGGCTAGTACTCTATAATTTCTCTGCACCGCTGCTCCTTCACTAGCAGAAATGACTACCTGACCCTCAGAAGTGCTCTTTATGTACAAAACAAACATTTTTAGGTGAAGTTCACAGGAACATAAGGAAATTAACTTATCATTCAAGCTACATACACTTTTGTACCAACGCACCCCATACCTCAGTCTTTCTGCATTAAAATGGAGCCACAAACACAGACAGAAAGATTTGTTTCTAATCTGGGCAGAGCCTAGCTCCAGATGAGGAATTTTAGGGTTCAGTGTCATTGAAAGTTTCATTCAAAAACAGAAAAACTCCCTAGTCAGCTAATCAATCTAATTCTATCAGAAGTGACAGGCTTATATTTTTACCATAGCAGTAACTGTTTTTATTGACCTATCTTAGCAGCCCACCTGTTAGATAGGGTAACACATACCCACTATCATAAAGCTTTAGGAGGCTCCTGAATGGCGTTCTAGAAGTTACTGGTATCTTTACACCTGTATGATGGAACTCAGGCAACACTACACTATCTGTAGTGTATTCTCTCTTATTTTCTTTATAAACAAGGAAATAAAAATAAAATCCACAATGTGAAAAGCAAGCAGAGCACTAAAGATGGATACCTCATTCATGCTGTCCCACAAGTCATCACTCTTGGTGGATCTATAGCTGTGATTATGCAGATAGACCTCAATGCCAGCTTGGAAAACATCCTTAGTGAGATACTGCTTCAGCATTAACAGAAGCGAAGCCCCCTGGGGGAAAACAACCAACCAAATAAATAGGTAAATTGAAAGGAAGTTAAAGAATTTGTTGAACTATATACAAACTATAGCACTGTCACAGTATATGATTAACTCAGAAGCTCGCAGATTTTTTCCCCAAACATCTGAATAACTATACTAACAAATATATTAACAATCGATTTTGAAAAAAAAATCTGAATATTTCAATACCTCCAAATACTCTTTTATTTTAGCTATAAAAGTTTGTTTTCTTTTTTTCCAATTAACAAAATCTAAAGTATATTGCTTTCTTTCTGAGGTCTCTCTCCTGGCTGACATATGTCATTAGCAATTATCTGTATGGTATAGACCTGCAGCTGTGAGAAATGGTTTTTGATAGTTATAGGCTTTGCAGCTAAGTCAAAAAGCTAAAACTATCCGCAGAGGAACTGGGCTGGAATTCAAAGAAGTGCATTCTGACAGTGTTTAGATACATGCATGTTTTATTAAACAGGCATATTAAGTAGCTAATTCTGCAAAATAGTGCATATTATCTTTAGTCTCAAAACAGCCAGGAATGTGTAAACATAAGTTTTACTTAGCAGAAAGCCACTATCCTTCTCCAGAAACACTCCAGCACCACAACCTTTAATCAATAAATTGCCTGAAGAATTGCATACTGTACAGCTGGGTGCAGATAAGCAGCCACAGTCCTTAAACATTTAAGGTATACTTTACATTTCTGATATTAAACTGTGTTTTAGAGAAAGGATTAAGAGAATCTGAGAATTTAGAGAAAGGATTAAGAGAATCTGTGTCACTTGGTAGTGGAATAAAAATTAAGCAAGCTGTGAAACAGATTAACTGATTAGGGACCAAGTTGTGAGCACCTTCCTGCTCAAATTGCTGAAAGCATGAGCCAAGATACAGGGACAGGAGTGGTGGAAAACAAAGGAAAAAAGGCAGGAAAAAAAAAAAAAAAACAACATCCAGAGTGCAATTAAAGTCTCCCTCTCAAACAAAGAGAGCAGCAACATGAACCTTGTTTCTTAGGATGTCAGGCTGAAACTCATTTGGTTTGCTTCTAAACTCTGAGATCTAGGTCATTTTATCTCCATCCAGGGCACAAATTGTGCACAAATACGAAGGATCTGGTATCAATAAACTAATATAAATGTCCTAACTTAATGTTTTACTAAGCAACTGAAATTCTGGCTCAATCATTTTTAGAATATTTCTATTGAAGTTATATAGTTTTGATCAAAGAGTAACAAATTTATCTCTGAATTACATTGTTAGAAGCACCAGAAACCCCCCAAAAAGGGAATTAAAACCACCACTCTGAAACATGAAGTAAGTTGTGTCTTTTGATGTACAGCTCAGGGACTGAAAAGGAATCCATCTCACAGCCAAAGCTGGAAAAAAAAAAAAATTACACAACCCTGTTCTTGTAGTTTAGAAAGCAGGACAAGAGAAAAGCTGAAGCACACCACAAATCTAAGCACTGTGTTCAGCTTCTCAGGCTACCAAGGGATGCCAAACAACCCGTTGAGTTGTTAAGTCTTGAAAGAAAAAGGGGAGGGTATCCACTAAAACAGCAGGCAAGTAAAGCAGCCGAGGGAGCTGCATTCCACAAGACAGAGGAAGATGCAGCGTTACATTGTTTTCAAGGGAACAGTTGCTGTCCCCAAGGTTTCCTATTAGATGGCAAAACAAACACAAAAACAACATGAAGAAATGAAAGCTAACCCAGAAAAGAGAAATCTTTTCCTCTAATATTACCAAGAAGCATCAGACACAGTATAAAAAGACTGATACAATACAAACAAAAACTTAGCAAATAGAAGTATCTGCTCTCACCATATTTTTCTGAATAAGGTACTGCGAAGCTTGAAAAAGAAACTTCATACAATAAACTCACTGCACATTGGAAACAGAGAAAATCAAGTTGCAAATAACCTGGTATACTGTCAAACTGTGAAATTCCACATGCAAATCTCTACCTCAGAGGAAGTCTCAAAAATACTGATTTCTACAAGCAGGCACTATAAAGAGAAAAGACTGTTCCTATACATGCCTTTTTGTTATTCTTTAAACACCTGTTACAGTTTGCTATCAAACACAGATTATACGACTTGTTAGACATTTTGCTTTGCTCACCAAATTTATGTTTTCAGAAATATTTTGTTTTTGTGCTGAGGCATATACCAAGCAGAAGGGTATTATATAAGCACACATAATCTTTTCTTAATGAAAAAAATCACACAGCTGCTCCAAAACAGTTTAGAAACCAAATTGTGCTATGTGTAAACTACCCCAAAATGACTGTAGATATATGCCTACTAACTCACAATCCCACATTCATGTTTACAAAGACTAATCACTTTTCAAATTTTTTAATTTACCTTTACATAAGAAAGTGCATCAAACATTTCTTCGACCTGTTCCGAAGACTGAACAGTGGAAGAGATTGGATGTGAAGAGTTCAAGGAATCCTTCATCATAGCCTTGAAAATCAGATTTAGGAAATCTTCATCCTAAAAGAGAAACACATTACAGGTATCTAAGAAACTAGAACATACCTGGGAAGAAAAAAAAAAAAAAAACAAATCTTTTTCCTCCTCCTAAGAACATGAGCATACTGTTGTTTCAGATTAGTAGAAAAAGTTTAACACTATTTTTTGTGTTAAAAAGTAAAGACCGCAGAGAAATTATTGACTATAAAAGGGCGTGAATATTAAACAGTGGTTTATCTAATGATCCTAATACCAACATTTCTTCTATTTTTCTTTCTGGGATGAAGATATTTGATGTTATTATGCTGTACATTACACTGAAAAGTGTCTGCATACTTCTGTGTAGTTTCTGCAGAGCAAGAATGGATTTTGCCATGTTTCTGGAACCACTACCTCCTCAAAACACCACACACCAGCATATATGACCATCAAGACGCTCTTTAAAAGTTTAACAGTTTAAAGCTATTTTCTTTAAATGCAAAATTTCTGAGTGAACTTTTAATAAAACACTTTTTGGCACCACCATGTGGCGAAATTAGATGCAGGTGGAAGCAGCTTGCCAGGCAGTTGAGAATGAAGCGCAGACACTCTGTATATATGCCTCCTTTTTAACTAATTTTCTGTTCTCCTCTCACTATGTTTATGCCCAACAATAAGAACAATCTATACCTAACTATAACCCCACTTTCAGGCAGTCACCAACACAACAAGAAATTTAGGCCAAATGACAAGCTTTTAGACTATCCAGTTTGAAGCAACAAAGTTGTCAGCCTAGGTCCCCTACACAGTAACTAGGGGGAGTTAAGAGTCTACATGTTGAAAAGCTCTTCACAAGCAGCCAGGATGCTTGTGGCCCAATTCAGCATGCAAGAAAGAGGCAGTGTCACTTAGGCTTTTTATCTAGTGACTCTCTAAGGCAAGCTGTATAAGCAGTCCTGGAAACAGAGCCTAGAAGGGTCCTCTCCTAGAGAAGTATCTTTACCCTATGGGGAGAAATTTAGTCTGTGCACTCACTGCCCTCTCGCTTTAGTCCCACCAATATTCCTTTCTCAGAGTTGCTCTGCTACCACAGCAGCAGATAACCTCTCTGCAGACGCCAAATTATGTTTGAAGCCCTTAGATTACTCAAGAGTCTGAGAAGTCAAGTCATACTGTTCCTGAGCAAGTTTTTAAACCACCATTAGGTTATTACACAAAAAAAATATCCTTTCCCTCCACCATGTTTATAGAGAGAAGTGTTTGGCACATTAGCACTTTGTTGTATTAGCTAAGTCAACGCTATCAGAATCAACAGGTGAGACACAGCACGTTATTAGATCAAGGTCCTGGTCTTTAAATCCCATAGTGGCCTAGACACAAACAAGATGACTACTCCAACATATTTGGTAATGTTTGGTGCTGCCCAAATCTGGCAGGAAAAGTGAAAACTGAGAAGCTTGGCCAGAAATACTCTAGGGTTCTCAACACATAAGTTACAATTTGGTGCACAGACAGAGGTTTTAATGGCCATTATTTTGCAGAGGATATTTTAAGCTACGTAACGAAGCCACGTTCCATGTATACCATTTATGCACTTTTCTAGTTACCACTTCAGTAACAAGTATTAGAGAAAATGAAACTTGATTAAGACAATATTATTTGCAGTGTTAAAATGTCAAAACAGAAGAAATAAAGCATAATTTAAATGGTCCACGAAGTTTCAAAGTGAGTTCATAAGTACCAGTCCTTTGTGGTCAGTACTAAAAAACAGATCTTAATGAAGATGCAAGTCTAGTTATATGAAGTACTTACTGAATGCAAGTCTGGAAAAACCTCCTCCATAGCAAAGTACTCCATGAAAGTAGCAAATCCCTCATTGAGCCAAAGATCGTTCCACCACTCCATAGTTACTAGATTGCCGAACCACTAGGACAGACGAAAAACATACTCCTTTTTTCTCAACAAATAAGATACGTTCTCATTAAAATCAATAAAGTAATAAAACAAATACAGCAACAGTCCATTCACCCCCAACTTTATAAAAGATCTTGTGCCACAGAAGAGTTTAGTCAAAACCACAGTAAGGCTTTTGCATGTTCAGCTCAGTAGGCAGACAATGGTAGAGTTTTATATAGGGGTAATAGAGCATTTTGCACAGATACACCATGCACCGCAATCAGGGAGAGGTTAGGAGGTCAACTAAAATGCAAGATGACTCCATTTGCCTGAAAAGCATTTAAATGATCCAGTACCTGATGGGCCAGCTCATGAGCTATCACTGCAGTTATCAGCTTCTTATCTCTTGCTGAAGATGCTTTGTTGTCAT
>JAWLRI010000618.1:3912618-3927663 GCA_034781795.1 Crypturellus tataupa
AAAACCACAAAAAAAAAAAAAAAAAAAAAAAAAAAGCTTAATTTGCCCCCTCTTACTAGGCTATGAATCAAGGAACAAACATTTCAAGTGGATGGATAGGGCACCCTTTTAACTTCTGAGCAGAGCAGAACCAAGTGCATACCAGTAGAGATTTAATCTAGTGTTGCTGAAAGTACAGAACCTTATCAGTTGCAAACTTTAAGCTCAAAACGAACAAAAAAGCTACCTGGGTTATTTTGGGATCTGGAAAAAAAATCATTATGTTATGATCACAAAGCAACTTTACACACTCCAAGTTTGAGCTTGTTATTATAACATCCATGACAAAAAGCTCATTTTACATGAACTGGTTAGTAGTTCTTTGGTTCCACAGACCAAAACTGGTGGAAGATGACAGTACATCTCTAGAAAAACATCACTCTGCACCTGCCCTCTTCTCAGTCTCCCCAGGCCTGTTACCTGTTGTTGGCAGCAGAACATGCTGCCTCCTGGGTCCCGGTTTGACCTGCCTGATCATTCTTAGGCTTTCTCTCCTTAAGCTGCTAAGCACTCCTGATCAATGTTAGATTCCTAGTATTAGGGTGCCTTCCCTAGCTTGGTTAAGCATCATAAACCTACGTGATTCTCCTAGTCCTTTATTGCTTCTAGTAGACAGAATGAAGGAGGAGCACATGAAAGAATCACCTTCCCTCAGTACAAATGCATCATTCCTACATCAATCTTCAGCTTATACTTTAGCTACACTAAATAAAGTCTTACTAAGCTACAACTAGAATTACTTTGCTGAATCAAAAGGAAAATGTACCGATACTAACCCAGTATCTTTACCTCTGTATGCTAGATTGAAGAGATTTAGACAGACCATGATAGTGCTTTGCTAGCCTAGAAGATAACTGTGCTCAAGGCTGCTGCTGCTGCTGCTGAAGGCACTTCCTCTCTCTCCACGAGCACTGACCCCGCCGGGTCGTGCTAGGCAGGCACCGACACTTCCCACTTACCACCACAAAGGGGCAGTTCCTGCTACAGCCATGAAAAGGGGCTGCTCACATGGAACTCTCGCACCTCTTGTAAGTAAGATTGAGGAGGAGCCTTTAGTATTACCATATTGTTTATCTATTTACTGTAATTGCACACATTGCAGAACTACACATTGACTCTGCAAACCAAATCCCTGCAAAGGACCAAGATGAAACAAGACCTATGATTAGATTTGAGTCTTGGGCACGCAGGTGGGGGAAAAGGACACACAAAATGACACACAAAATAATTAAATCATTGTATTCAAATGACTAAACACACACTGAAAGTTGGGCTACACATTTGCTCTCCTGCAGGACATTTCACGGAGGGTTGGTGCTACATGTAGCTAATGGACTTCTGAGGTAAAGAGGAGCATGTCTGAAATTCCACTGGAACCCGTGCTAGGGACAAGGGGCAGGAGAGCCCGGAGAACAAACATACCAGAGTCCCATTAGTTTCCCTGCTGATGTTTTTCAGGTCTCCAACAACGAAGGCTACCAAGTAGGTGCTCATCTTCAAACTCACAAAAAACTCATCTTGAACAATTCCATTTGTCACGGGAGTAGTGGCTTTCTGCAGGTAAAAGGAAAATAGTTTATCTCTTGCAGGCAGCAGATGTGCCAGTGGTCTGTGTGAGTTACAGAATTACTTCCCAAGCAGCTAGCAACAGCTTATCATGAAAAACTAAAGATGTTCTGCAAGACTGCTTATGATTCAACAGGATAGAAAAGACACACAACCCATATCTGAATCACCTAGAGTCTGAGAGCTGGACCATTTAACATTTAAGCCTACTTAGCCTAGCAGTACTTCTCAAGCTTTTATTATACAATATCATATTATACTAGACACCTGCATTATTGCAGAGAAATCTTGCATCTCATAGTTCACACCTACAGTGCCCAATATAAAAGTCCCCACACACTTGCAAGGATTTTATATACAAACCAATTGTTCCCAGAAAGCAGCTGTACTCAAGTAAAAATGCATAGGGGAAAAAAAAAAAAAGCAAAAAAAAAAAAGCTATTTTTAGACAAGATCATTTTGGATCAAAATTAACTGACATTCACTTGCCACACTGAAAGAATAGATTTGCAGATCTGAACAGACTAGTATAATTACCTCACATGATCTCTATATACAAGCCAAATATCATCCTTCCTTTGTACACACACAGAACTTCATTCTTGAAGTCCTTCAGAAAATCCATACCGTGAGTCTTTATTATAGCATCTCCTTCACCAAGTGGAGTTATTCTCATTGAGAGATAAAAACCTTCAAAACTCACGTTCAAAGACACACAGTATTTACTTCTTGCCTAAACTCAAGTCAGCCACTGCACACTGCCATGCTAGCTGTGTACACACTAGTTAAAGACCTGCTTCCGAGATCTCCAGCCCACACAGGTATTTATAGACTACGAGTAAGTTCACCCTTTAACCTTCTCATGGATGAACTAAAAAGCCTGATCTTCTTAAAGTCTCTACAACCAGCATAGTGCTCCCCAGACCTGCAGCTGCTGCAGGAGAACTTGTACTTCCTCCCCTTCCCACCCCCACCAGAGCTTTAAGTATTTATTTTTAGAAGTGGGTCCATCCTAGTAATGATCTGGACAACGTTATACTTTAGCACAATACAATCCTCTCATTCACATCTGATATTTATTTCTTCATGCACCCAAGACCAGTTCACTTCTGCTAGCAACAGTATTTCACTGGAAGACTTTGCTACCTACCCAAACACTCAATTCAGGCTAAGTCTAAAATGTAAGAATTTGGCATGTGCATGAACACCTTCAAGATCAGGAACAAACATGAAATTAAATCATAAAAATATGCCAAGAAATTAAGTTTTGTGTATAAAACAAGGGAAATCACTGCTACAAGGAATGTGTATGTATATACATATATATTCTTTTTACAAGCACCCTTGTAGATACTCTAGTTTTTATCCTTTTTTTTTCCAGTTCTGTACAGTCACAAAAATAACAGCTTCCTCATGATTCACAAACAAGGGAGAACATACTTTCTTAGATAACTGCCAAAGGCACCATTTCTGAAACCCTTAACAGACTCCATGTTTGTAGGTCATAAGTCAGCA
Source organism: Crypturellus tataupa (assembly GCA_034781795.1). NCBI lineage: Eukaryota > Metazoa > Chordata > Aves > Tinamiformes > Tinamidae > Crypturellus > Crypturellus tataupa. Next base: position 3,915,739 of record JAWLRI010000618.1, read on the forward strand.
CAGCAAATAGGAGGAATTACACAGTATCAAATAATGAGGAGTTGGGGGAAAAGAAAACAACAAATAGATTAAAAGTGTTTGGCACAAACACAGAAAAGTGTAAAAAATTGTTTTCAATTTGTTGCTTATTCATTAGAAAAAAATTACTTGTTCAGTATGTTCTTAATACTTCTTGATAAGTTTTAATGAAATCCAACTTGTTCTTTTGAATTGAGAACTAGCATTTGATCCTCAGCATTAAATACACAGCTTCACTCCTGTTAATGTTTTTTTTTGATTTCTTCTTTCTTCCACATCTAGAAGCTTTCAAGTTTTTATCAAACAGATAAGAGAAAAAACATTTTTTAAAACAGGGATTTTTTTTTTATTTTCAGGGGGAAGAGGGGACAGGAAAAGAGCAGCTGATAATTCTTGATGTGCTTTTAAATATTGTAAGCAAAAGAAATGGAACAAAAAGGACTTGAAGAAAATGGTCAGATAGCAAGAGTAAATGCAACAGGATACAGAAGGCAGGGAAGGAAGGTAAAGTCTACTTGATAGAAAAGACCAATGAAACGGGGAGATACGAGGGATCGCAGTTTGAAGGAAGCACAGCAGCTTCTGCCTACAGCACAAGCAGGTAGCTGAGCAGAAGAGATGCTTCTTCAGCAAGGCAGAAGAGGAAGAAGGAGATTCGTAGCTAACACAAACTGTACGACAAACAGTGGTAGGAATGAAAAAGCCAAAAGGGAGGTGCAGGAGGCATCACATCACCCCAAGTGGAATTTACGATGTTGGAGCGTCATAAACCATGAGGAATGATCTATGTATGGCACGATGCTGGAACCAAGGGAAGCAGCAGTTTTTCTTTCCAGTGCAGTTACATAGCTGAAGTGGCCAATAGGGAATTGTAATTGTACTTGCAATACCAATGTATGAAATGATAAAAAGGCACAAAACATCCCATTTTTATCACAAAAACAGTTACAATGTCGCATTTCCCAAATCTCCATTTGCAGATCACTTTGAAAACACTGCCCCAAGAGCATGCACGTTACCATGCAGCAAGACCCTGCACCTCCACATGAGGGCGTCCCGAGGTGGGGAAGAGCAGAGGTGCATTCGTGGTCCTACAGCAAAGGCAGCTCTGCAATAGATTCTCCTCGTATGGAAGACACCTTGCAGCGTGCACATACGTCAAGTATAAAGCATTAGCTGCCTTTGAGAGCACCAACAGAGCTGCCAGCTGCTCTTTAACAGCCTTGCCAGCCGAGCAGGGCCAGCGAGGGTGGAGAGCAGCTCCGCTCAGCCCACAGCCCCCCTGTGCACGCTCTGTGTGACTGGGCAAGGCACAGGTTCTGGGAGGCAGCGGGAATAAGGCAAATAACAGTGTGCCTTTCCCAGAGTTAGTTTACACATCCCTGCGCTGCAGGAGCCAGGTGGTTTCCAGCCAGCTAGGTTAATGACAGCACGATCCTCAGGCAGCTGGACAAGAAATTCACCGAAAAATAAATATAGAGTTGCCCTTTCAGGCACGCTGGTTGAAACAGCCCCTGAATTGAAGGCACAACTGCTGGCATCGCAGAGCCCGGGCTCCAGGCGGCCCCTCTGCAGCCTGCCTAGGCAGGGCGGGAGCAGCCGCTGGCGGCTGCCGCGTGCCGCACCGGGCGAGCCACCAGCAGAGCCGCAGGGAGACGCAGGCTCAACTCCCACCGCCTTGCCCGATGCCACCAGTTTGCGGCATCGCTGCACAGCCTCCCCACGTCGCTTCTTCCTGCCCACACGGAGTTGCACAAACACCTTGCGCAAAAGAGCAGAAATCTGTGAAAACAGGGAGAGCAGAGACGGAAGCTGATGGAGCAACAAGATTAAAGGCCAAACAAAGCACTTCCCCAAGGCAGCAAGCTCTTAATTAACCCCAAACAATTTCCTCAGCTGGTCACCACAGCTGAAGCAGAACTGATGGTTGTTTCTCCCTCCACTCCATCTGCCAGTCATTCCCAGCCAAGCTGGCAGCCAAGGGGATAGACCTTAAGGGCGTATCAGATAATTCTGCCTGACCCTGTAGGGAGGAAAACTGCCACAGATCATCCTTCCCCACCTCTGTTACGATTATGTCCACGAGCGGGAAAGCATACAAAGATTATGGTAGAAGCAAACCATGGAATGACATTTTATGCTGCTGGTATGGTATAGCAGAAGAGGAAAAAAGATAGTTACTTTTGGTGGCAAATGTTTCTTCTATTTTCTGTTTTTTTATTCTATAGAATAAAAAGCATGAACACATTTTATGAAAGCTGCCTCAAGCCACTCACTCAGCTCCAGAGTCAAGTGAGCCAGCACCCTTCCTTGTTTACATGCTACTGGAGATTTGTCCAGCAAAGTCTATATTGCAATTCTTTCAATAGAGAACAGTAAATAAAATGCTTTTTGGACTGGAAATTAGTGTGAAACTGGTCCTGTAAAAGTAATGGTTAAGAATGACCAAAAATCCATGAATTTACTTATTCACCCAGTACAAACAAGATATTATTTCACATGAGCACAGTCACTACCTCAGTTTTCAAAATCAGGACAGCTGCACTGAAACCTGAACCCCAGATGACTTTCTGGAACCCATATATGCACGGTGTACATACATGTTCCACCAACACCAAACATGCAGTTTTTTCCATTACTAGTCAGATTAATACTAATATTAATGAGTTTCTATTGGATGATAAATGCTGATAAGCTTTTGATGATAGGGGACTTCATTCAGAGGCAGAAAAGAAATGAGTTAGTCTTGTTAGACTATCCAAATGAACTGGACTTCCATAAAGGAAACCAAGGGTTTTGGTTTCCAAAGGTTTAATGGTCATAACAAAATACAGATATGCTCTTACAAGATTTTGGCTGCAAGGATCTAGCTGATGGGATTTAAGACCCCTCATTCAAATTTGGGGTTGAGTCCACATTCACACTCCATTTCCTTTTTCAGAGGCCTAAAAGCGCATCTTTTCAGATCAGGTACTCCTTTCAGAGATTGTTCCTAGAGGACACATACCACTGATAGATATATACCTGTCTTCTGCATGGGTAAAACATCAAACACTGCAATCTCAAAACAGTATTTAACAGTTGTTTGAGACTGATGCAGCAAACAACAAAACCCCCTTAAAAACAGTGATACATTCAGATGCAGCAGAAATCCCTCCTGTAGCCATTGAACTCCTCCTACAATATCATCCCTATACTGTGCAGCTTTTAACAGTAATTAAACAGTTGCTTCCTCTAAAAAGCTACGTATTTCAAGCCCTTGAGGAAAGGACAGTTTCTTTTTAAAGTCATACAGTTTAGAGCTTACCTGCTCGAGTCAACCTGATGGACACCACGGGAAAAAGAAAACAAAATAATAAAAAAGCACTTAAACAGGTTACATAGAAGATAGCTCTAGAAAAATTCATTTGCAAAGGTACCTTTGGCATATTTGACAGGCTGGAAAGTTGCTCATCTCTCTTGATCTTGATTAGAAATGTAGCTTTAAATGCTGGTTCATCAAAGCATGGAAAAGCAGACCTTGCTGCCAAAGGCTCAAACTGAGTTGCTGCAAGCCACCTAATGAAGACAGCAGAGGAGATCAGGTTAAAAATATGAAAAGGAGAAATGTCAGTTTCGGTATGTTATTGAACAGTTGTGTTCCTACAAAAACCTTTGATAGCCTGTTATGGTAGAAGTTTGATCAAGTTAGACTATTTCATTAGAACCATGAACAAAAGATTTAAACCAACTGCTTATTTTAGGGTTTATCTGCTTGGCTGTGTTTTTGCTTTCTTAGCTTATATTTGGAACAACACAAAACAACCACCAAAATATAAGCCAATCATCTGCAAGTGCCTCAGTAAGAAGGAACAAAACTTAAAGCAAACTGAGAATTTGATTTACTAGGTGTGCCCACTAAGTGAATGTTTTGAAACTGCAGGGAAAGAAAGGACACAGGAAACCTGCACCCAACCACCAAGCTTTCTCCTAGGGCTGCTCCCACAGCTAACCACCACGCTCCTTGCTCCCTTGGCGGGATAGTGCGTGGTTGCTGGGTACGTCCATGCAACGTCTGCCTTTGATCCCACAGCTCGTTTTACCAGAGGAGCAGATCATCTCCAGCACATCACCCCTCGCACATCTGCCAGGGGTGCACGTTCCCTCTGCCAGAGGATTTTGATATAAACTAGCTGCAGAAATTATGGCTCTTCCTAGATGACATCTTCCAATTGAATTCTACAAGCCAAACCTGGGAACCCAAAAAGACAGCTGCCCAGTCTTATCTAATGAAGGGCTAAATAGCAAAGAGAACTGCAGTTTCAGTTGCCTCCTTATTTATTTCTTATTTCCTCTAAACCTAATGCTAAATTGCTCACAAGATTTTGTTGTTGTTATCCCCTTCCCTCAACAGCTTTTCTTATTGCCCCATGGAGAACAAGAACTTATTCCAGATTTTCACTCCAATGCTTTTGCATCTACAACTCTTCAGAAGACTTCCTGCTTCCAACTATTATGCCTCTTACTATTACTAACATTTGCCTCCATTTCTGCTTTTGTCTACTCACTTTACTCACTATACTTTTGCATAAACATATATAGGTCTCAACTTTTTTTTTTTTTTTTTTTTTTAAAAAAAAAAAAAAACCCCCACCTGGCAATAGTGAGTCATCTTGCCTTTTGGTACATTTTACTACTTTTGTTGCAATGCAAAGAAAATCCTTCAAAAGGAACAGAGAGACTCACTCTATACTAAAATATTTTTCAGGTTGCAAAAGCAACCTGATAGCTCAAGTTTTAAATTAAAATTTAACAAAAATAGATACCCTCATATCCTGTACTTTTAAACCCACTGACATTAAGCATGCAAAGTGTCTGGAAATAAAAACCTTAAAGATTCAGCTACATCAGATTCAGAAGAAATATGCAACCGTGAAAGAGGGGATATTTCAAATACTTCATATGCTTTTTGCCTCTGGACTCATACTGCAAGGGCTCTTACTGCACTTTTACTATCATTTCTCTTCATATTTCATGGTAATGCATCTCTTGTAATGTTTGTGATAAGCTACTTAGCTCTGACAACATTTCATTTCATCCTGTGGTAATGCTCTTCTGATGTAATCTACCTCGGTGATTCTTTTAGCAGAACCATTTCCATGACAGGAAGGCAACCTTTGGCATTTTCTTTATCATGTAAGAGTAATGAGGCTATCAATGATTTCCCAAATGACAAAAGATTATTCCCAATCAACAGGCAGAGGCTAGCACATTATACCGTATGCTCAGGAACAACCTTTTCGTAAGAGTCTTATCGAAAGCATTTTCTTCCTGAACAGCCACATATGTCTGCACCACAGTCAGACAGATTCATATTTATCAGACATGGGCAAACCGAATAGATCGGTAATCCTTCAACCCAAATTTCTTTCTTTAAATGCTTGATCCCTTAAAAAACAGTCCCCCCAGATTACATCCTGTAAGAAAAAACAAAATCACATTAAGTAGAAACTTTCCTCCCTTCTATCTCAGTTACTGATCTGTTTAAAACAAGATTATGTGCTACAGTTCCTCTGAACACACCAGTTGTTTTAGCCACACCAGTTGCTTCCAAATATGTGCAAACTTTCTCTACACTTCAGCAGGATGTCACAGATACCCTTGATCTATTCAAAGGGAGTAAATTTTAGAAGAGGTATTTACATTTTGGTATAAAAGTTCTCAGTAGTAGTGCTTATAGAGAGGCCTGCTGATTCTAAAACAAGGTTTGCTGTAATTTTATTTAAAAAGTAATAGCAATACTTTTTCCTTACCCTGGAGCACCTTACCGATGGTCATCTTTCACCAAGTAGCTTTTTTTGGCTTTTTTTTTTTTTTTTTTTTAAAGATGAGCTATCACTGAGGGATCTGAACAATCCCAGCATAAATGAAATACAAGGATTAGTTCTCAGTAGAGAGAGAAAAAAAATTATGATCAATTTTCCCACACTTCTGCTTTATTTTTCAAGGAATCTCTCTCAGAAAAGTTAGTGACAACTCAGTTAACTGTCTTGTTTTAGGTCAGGAAAAATAAATAAAACCCCAGAGTGATCCTCTCTCCAGAAGACAGTTTCAAGCCTACATTGTCAATCTGTAAAAGGTCAGGTTAGTGGTCATTAATATTAAATTCTGCATTCCCTTTCAGGGAACAAAACCTACTTCTTAATGCTCTGGGCATTTTCACACACACTCTGATAGCAAACTTCGTAGAACTGATAACACTTTTTTTTTCTTGCTTCTTTTTCAATGTCACTTTCCTTCCCCTCTTTTCTTTTTTATATTTTATGTCTTAATATTTTGTTCAAAAAAAATGGTTAAGTGTTTCTAGACATTTTATTTAGCAGTTTTTCTGTAGACTCTTCTCGGCTAATTTCGTGTCAAGAAATGAGCCTGAACTTGATCCAGACTACTTTTCAGTCTTTCACTTTTTGGGTCTGTCTTTGTTCCCAGGAGACCCACAGAGACTGTTAGGTTCTACCAAGGACACAAAACAATTTTAACTCTGTGATCAATCAGTCTATGGTCCCTCTTCGAGGGAGGCTGAAGTGGGGCCGATTCTCATTATCCTGGTTGGCAAGAAGCACTGATGCCCTAGTCATGTCACTATCTATGAGCCAAGAACATCTGCAAAGAGAAAACAAACCAATCAACCAACACACCCAAAAAACTCCCAAACTACCACAGCTATCTACAAGTACAGAAGAATGTACTATACTAACAAGGAGGCTACCCTGCCTTAATGAACTCATCCACAAACAACAGTTTTTCAAGTAATGCCAACTTTATTCCTGGATAACTTCTCCTTCCCTGATAGGTGATCTTTGCATAGTGTCAACAGCAAAGTGAAGAAGTTAAAGGATTTTCTTCAAGTTTCTTGTTTGTTAGAGATTAAAGATCCAGTTGGTCCCACCAGGCTTTATTTTAGAGACTGAACATTCAACCTAAATGTCATCATCTCTCTCTAAATACAGTTATCAAAATTAGAGGCAACCTTCAGAAGCAACAAAAAGGTAGACACATTTATGGGCATACCTTTGCTTAGATTTCTCATCCTCATAAGAAATTTTGTAAAAACCATAGTAGGTATCTGATAAATTAGCTGAAAACTCCATCTTGAGGGTGTAATTCTGACCTACAAGGAGAGCTTCAGGAGCCATGATTGCAATCTGGTCATGCAGTGGATATTCCAGGAGTTCTACTGGCTTTGCTTGACTCCCTCCTGCTGAAGTAATGGTTGCCTTCGTGATATTCAGTCCTGAGCTGTGAAGCACAATCTTCCAAGTCACCTGGATGACATTAACCACTATCTTCACAGAACCTGTAAATTTCAGAGTGGTTAGGTTTGGCTGCAAGTCAAGATCGTAATGCAGCGGTACAACATCAGTCGGAAGCCTGATTTTCGCCCATGGAAATACTTTTCCATTAGTTGCCAACGGGTATATTAGTTCCATTGTATGATTTTTTTTATGGCAGCCTTCTTTGGTAAAGGTACATTTGGGAAGAAGATAAATCACCATTATTATTGAAATTGCAATCACCAGAACAGCTGTGCAAACCACCATGGTCCTCGTGGAGGGCACTGAGCACGATCCATCTGGATTTTGCCTATAGCCAGCCATGTTATTCCGGAGACCCGAGCTTCTGTTCATGAAGGACATCCCCAACAATTTTGCTGATGATTCGTAATCCTCTTCATCATCATCCATTTCATGCTCTCCAAGGCCGCGCACCAAGAGACGGGAGCTCCTTGGCTCATACTCCACCTCATCAGGCTCCAGGGGATGCAGGCAAGGCTCTTTTGCCAAATCAACCACATCAGGCTCTTCTTCAAACATGCTGTTTTCAATCATATTTCTGGGCAATTGAATTCGATCTGCAACAGGAAAAAAATTGTGTTACCTGACGCACAAAATGCATGATTATAGCAACTCACAGATAACCGAGTCAGAGCAGGAGAAACGCTTAACAGCAAATCCTTTAAGAGCTCTGCAATTTTCTCTCTCAAGTTTGTTTACAGAGAACATGTCTATGCTTTTCTGCTTACTGCAGTTTTAGTTCCATTAGATAACATCTGTACATTGCTGTAATTTAAGATGTTTCCCTTGCACGTAGTTGGTCACATCGCTCATCATGACTGGGGATCAGCTACATCACTGCATAGCACTTTCACGACACTGAGGTCACTGCCTTGGCTAAGCTCTCTCTATCCCAATATCCCACATTGTATTTGAAAAAAAGTAGTTAGAATATTCTCTATGTTTCGGGATAAACCAATACACTTTTAAAGGTATTCTGAATATGCTAGTTACTGGGTTTCTTATTAAAGGAGTGAAGGGGTTGACTCACAAGAGATTATTTTCTTAAGAAACAAACAAACAAAAAAACCCTTTTCACTCAATTCCTTAAAAAGTGCATATTTTTCTTACATAAAGAGGGAAATATAAAAATTACAATTCCTATTGATCTCATCATTTAAGACACAGCTTACACAGCACTTAAAGTACTTCCTTCAGATAAGAAGCTAGGTCCATGCCAGTCAAAGAAAAGCTTGATCTGTCTTTTTGTCTTTAAAAAGTTGTTTTTATCTTTAACAGTTGAACAAGAGTTAAAATTCATCTCAATTTTAACAAGTATGAGATATTTCTCCTATTTCAAATGTAATTACCTTTTAATCAAACTTCCAGTCAGGTGACCTTTCAGCTAATCTACTCACTGAAAAGTACATAAAAATTAAAAACACTACGGGGAAGAAGTAGATGGAGGGAGATGGCCCTGGACACTCAAAACTAGATTGCTTAAGACCAAAAGGCTTATTTTTATCCTGACTCCGTATTTAATGATCTGTAAAAGTCTTACAAAGTACTTTTATTGGTTTTTGTTAGGATACCACTAGGTGGTCTGGAGGAGAATGTAACAGCTTAAATGAAAAGGCCCTCAATATTGCAGAAATTTCTTGCACAAAGATTCCCATTGCTAACTTTTTAGGCCCTTGTAATTTGTTAGTAATCTGTATTAGGTCTCTTCTAACATCTACTTTCTAAGGGAGCAGACATAAAGGAGCAGACAAAAGTTTTGCCAAACTGCATGAGCTCAAAAACAAAACTAAGCTCCTTCAAGCATGAAAGTGGCCAAAAAATAATTGCATCAAGACTATCATCACAGTAAATATTTTAATAAAGAGAAATATAAAATTAGCCTTTGAGAAAATATTAAAAAGCAAGTTCATTTTTAATGGCTTTTGACAAGAATATACTTTTTTTTAAAGAACTTGACAGGGTGATCTAAAGGCTGAAATATCATTGCACCTATAACAACACTTTAAACAAAAAAATCAACAATCTAAATTACCATCCAATATTTGAGGTTAATATTTATATATAAAGCAATTAGATTAATAATAGTTTCAAGAATCTAACTGTATTTGTCTGGTTGATAGGATGCAAGTCTGGAAACAGACAAGCAGTAGAAAAATAAATTAGGTTAGGGCTACATATAAAGTTTTGGTGTGGGAGAAGTTGTTTTTTGATGGCAGGTTTCTATATGACTGAAACTTTCAAAGATGAAAATAAAATACCTTCAAGAAAAGAGGCAAGGACTTTTTTTTTCCAAACCACATATACCAAATGCTGAACATCTTTATAACTAAGAAGATTTCCTGTTTAAAGGCCACAAACTCTGTAAACTTCAGGGTTGGTAGCCATAACACTGAGAAGTATGGAGCAAAGACCATGTTCCAGCCACTATGGTTTTCTCTTTGTGTGATATCCCTCAATATTAAATTTCTGAAGATACCTTAGTCTGCCAATTCCTTCAGTATTAAACTGACAGACCATTCTGATCCCTTCAAAAAAAAACAAATAACTTCATAAATAGGCATCTTGCATCAATCCCGTAAACCCTGTTCCTTTACAAAAGGTCAGGCTCAAATGTTTCTCTGCAAAGATTTAAAACAGAAATGGAAAGAAAAGAGACAGAAAGGAAAAAGACAGAGAAAAAAAAAAACAAATCCACACACTAAGAAGTCCTACCCTCACAGAAACCAGTAAAAGGTGCACTGGTCAAACCCAACAAGCAGCACAGAAATGGAATAAAGCAGGCAGTTTAATGGGATTTGGATGTAGCTGTTCATCCCGTCTCAGTGCTCTAGTTATGACTAGGGTCACAGGATAATTCAGTTTGGAAGGGACTTAAGGAAGTCATCTTGTCCAGCCTCTAGCTGAAAGGGCCATATGAAAGTTGCTGTCCTTACGGCATTTTCCCAAAGAATGTTTGTGTTCAGGCCCCTAGGCCTGGTGGCAGGTGAGTGGTGCAGTATTTTTGTCTCAGCATTGTAGCATGAGTATCAGACAGACTGGAGGCCTTGCACAGCAAGGAAATGCAGGGTAGAGTTCCAAAGCAAAAAGAGAGGGATAAACTAGTGGAAGGGGTAAAAACATGCAAGGAAAGCTCTTTTACAATTCTCCTACCCAAAGACAGTTTATAGAGAATCCCCTCAACTTTTATGGTGGCTTCTTGTCCATTGTCCTCTGAGCTGTTTGCGTTTCCAAACCACTGGCTAACTTCAGCCACATTTGGCAGCAGACTCGAGGACACCCCAGTTCCTTAAAGGTCCCACCCCAGCCCCACCCCAAAGGGATCCGCTGCTGGCAGAAGACAGACACACAAGTCAACATCTGTAGGAAAGGCAGGTATTGAAACTCACATCTTAACCACTCCAAAAGGTAGCAGTCAATCAGTACAGAGCTCCAACCCCAGCCATGGCACCTGCTGCCTCATGGCCAGCCAAAGAGGTGGAAGACAGGGGAGGCACTGCAGAAGGAAGGAGGAGAAAGATAACACAGGAGGTAAGTCTGGCAGAAAGTAGGCTTCATCAGCACTGTTGCTCACAGAACTTTTTTTTTTTTAAATAATTTATTATCTAATATGTTTCTACTAAAGCCAACAACCTTAGTACTTTCAAAAACCTTTCAGAACTTGTGCACACTAACAACTCTTCTGGTCAAGAAGAATTATATGAAAATCTGAAATAGTTAGGACAGAAAAGCGAGAATGAAAATTAATTTCAAACAGATCACTTTTAATACTAAGATACATTCACGTCTAGAGAGACAACAGTTAAAAATGAATTTCTATGTAATTGTTCACAAAAACTGGAAAATAGAACACCTTGGTTATTCTGTACTGACAAGAAAAATACCACATCAGCCTATCAGTTTGATCACAGACTCTGAGGTCAGAATCTTACTTAAAATCAAGGGCATCACCCTTGCTCCCACTGGAGAACATCCCAAATACCAAAAGTTTGCTGGAGTTATTTATGCCAAGATACACATGCACACAAGCATGGAAATCAGGCTACTTTTTGGAGAGAAACCATGGCACAAATATTTAAAGCATTTATACTCAGAAAAGCTCTGGATTTGTTTTCTTCCTACTCGTTTACTGTGATCTGTAACATGATAATGTCACTCTTCGGCCACAGGGATTGAACTCTGAAGACTACTCGGTTATATCCATGAGCAGCTGCAGCAGGAGCTAAGAAGCCCATAGGAAAGGTATAAAAGGTATTCTTAGCTGAAGCAAGACAGGAATAAAGCAGTAGCCTGAGAAATAGGACTGCAACCATCCTATCTCACCATCTTATTTTGTACCAAGTACAACCACAGACAAGCATCCAAACTGCAGGATATCACAGTGAAAGTAGGTTAATTTGGAGATTTGAGCAGGTTAGATTCAGATACCAATGAAAGGGTCTAAGAGGCAGGAAAAATAACCATAATTCTGAAATTTGAGAAGTTGACTCTACGGAAAAGCCATTCCCAAGGTTACAGCACAGCAGAACTCAACGGAGCAAGTTGAAGAATCCATGGTCCACAGTTCAGAAACAAA
>JAWLRI010000621.1:3244-21252 GCA_034781795.1 Crypturellus tataupa
GGGGTCTATAGGATCTATGGGGCAGGGGGAGTCTATAGGGCCCTATGGATTCACTAAGGGGTGTTCGCCAGGGCCGTATCTGCCCCCTAAGTGGGCACGGGGGCCATAGGGCGCCATGGGGGGGCCCTATAGGGCAGAGCTATGGGGCGGGGGGGAGTAGTGGGGCCCTATGGAAGGACAACATGGAAGATCTATGGGGCCAAGAGGAGACGTATGGGTCCCAGGACCCCATAGGGACCCATGGAAGTGTCACCAAAATCATGTCCTTGGGCACATCCTCCTCTGGGGTTTCTCTTGGGTTATTACTATTAATTATGAGAATTATTCAAATCAAAATGCTTTGTAGCAAAGAGGACAACCACCCATTGAGAGGAATCTCTCCCATTTCCCCTAAAAGTTGATTTAACCCTGCAGTTTCCGCATCCTTCCTAAGGTCTTGGGGCCTGTTGGGCCGCCTGTTGAATTGGATCCATTTGTTCATTAGGGTCCTCAGTGACATAAGGACTAGATCAGCCGCAAAATGAGGACCTCGGTCACAGGACATCCCTATTGGAACCCCAAACCTGGGTCTGATTTCCTTCAATAACACCTTGATTACCTCTCGGGCCTAGTTGATGCGACAAGGAAAGGCTTCTGGCCAACTGAGAAGGTGTCAGTTATCACCAGAAATACCTGTAACCACTGTGTCCTGGCAATTCTGAAAAATCCATCTGTCAGTCGTCCCCATGGGAATTATCCTGGTTAATATAAATAATATAAAATATAATATAAAGTAATATAAATATAATATAAAATATAATATAAAATATAAACATAAATATAAGTATAAATGTAAATATAAATATAAATATATATATATATATAAATATAAATATAATCCTGGGAATTATCCTGGTTAATAATGCCTGGGGAGGCCTCTTTCTATTCACTTGGTTATTTCTGAGGCACAGGGGCATTTTGCAGTAACAGATTTCACAATTCCTGTCATTCCCACCCTGACAACTGAATTTCCTAAACTAGGAATCACAGCGTCCCTTCCCCAATGAGTTTCTTTGTGTGGGGAAAGGAGATATCGAATCAGTATCGGCTTCACAAACAGTCTGAGGACTGTAGGTCCAGTCACCTTCCTAGGAGCGAATCGAGTTCCCAAGTAGTGGGATCAGCTATCAACTTGACTCTCCATATCGGCTTCACAAACAGTCTGAGGACCGTAGGTCTGATCACCCCCCCACAAACAAGTAGTCTCCATACGCCCACCCCCTGGGCCACGTCCCCATCCCGCGATCCCCAGGGATGTCCCAGGGTGTCCTCCACTACCCATGGAGACATCACGGCCCACGGGGACATCATGGAGCATTCTCCATCCCTTAGTCCCCACAGATGTCCCAGGGTCTCCTCCAGCCCACGGGACTGCCGTGGAGCATCCTCCACCCCACAGTCCCCACGGATGTCCCAGCACATCCTCCACACCACAGTCACCAGAACAAATGGCCCCATCCATGATCCCCATGGGCATCACAACACCCATTTCCCACCGTTTCCACCCGTGTTCATGGTGTTTTCCCCCCATTTTCCCCATTTCTCCAGGCTCGGGGGGGGTGCCCTCACAGTCGGCCTGGCGGCATCTTCCTCAACGGGGACGTGCGGAGGGCGACACGGGGACTGCACGTGGACACCGGTGGCCTCTGCCTCCTCTACAGCCAGTTCGCCCTGGAATGTCCCTGGAATGACCCGTGTCCCGCCGGGAAGGTGACACTCCGGGTGCTCCGGGAATTCTCATCGTGCCCGGTGCTGGCCGTGTACTTGGATGTGGAGGAAGGGATGGGATCGGCTCGCTCGGAGCTGACACAGGCCGTGGGCCACCTCCGAGCCGGTGACATCCTCAGGCTGGAGCTGCATGACAAGTTGCCTGGGGGCAGCTGGCAGCTGGTGCAGGGTGACGTTGAGGGCAACTTTGTGGGCATGGTCTGCATGGCCACCGAGGGACGGGCACGGCCCCTTGTGCAGAAACTTGGGGCCAGAGCCCCCTCGGCATGGAGATGTGGGGCACTAGAGCCACCTGCATGGAGATGTGGGGCGGGAGAGCCACCTGCATGGAGATGTGGGGCTGGAGACCCAAGGACATGGAGATGTGGGGCTGGAGAGCCACCTGCATGGCTGCTTGGGGACAGCAAGGGACGTTGTAGACCCCTGTCCCTGGGTATTTGGCGCTGGAGACCCAGCTTCCTGGAGGTGTCGGGCAGGAGACCTCCTGCATAGAGATGTGGGGCTGGACAAGCCCCTGTGTGGAGATGTGGGGCTGGAGAGCTCCCTCCCCAGGGAGCGAGGGGCTGGAGACTCCTCTACAAGGAGCCTTGTGGGACCCTAGGAACATTGGGGACCCTGGAGCCACCATCCACCCAGAAATCTGGATCCTCAGATTCCCCTCATGCAGGAATCTGGGGGTGCCCCGGGACCTCTTGCCCTTGATGCCTTCCTGCACCCATGGGTGCCCCAGCTCCCCCTTACCACCCTCCCCAGCAGGTCTGGGCCGGGGGGAGCCCCCCTAATTTATTGCGAGGCTATTGCTAATTTATTGCACTTTAATGCCCATTATTTATTGTGATTTTTTATATTAAAAAATATTTATGGCTCCAGGTGGCCTCAGGAGTCCTTCACTTCCCACCCCAAAAAGGTGCCCCCTTCTCAAGGGCCCTCATGTCACCAGCCTCATTTTGGGGGTGAATCCCTTGTGGGGGCCCCAGTGCCAGGCCTGTGCCCAACCCCATACGAGACACCCGCGAATCCACCTGGTTGTCCCCCCTGGCCCTGGGGATCCTTGGCCGGTGGGGAAGGGGGATCTCAAGGGACCTAAAGAGAGGGACGCAGGTGGTGGGGACCTCCCCTGCTGCCCGAGACACCCCGATGTCCCTATTGTCCCCATTGTCCCCATGACTCCAGAGCGGGGCTGTTAGAAAGCGGTTTTGTGGGTTTTTTATATAGCAGAAACAAACAAACAAACAAAACCAGAGGGGAGGACATGGGGAGGGTCTCCAGGGCGGCGGGGGCCACCCGGTCACGTGGGGCACCCGAAGAGGGTCATGGTCTCGGCGAAGTCCACGAAGTCCTGGCACCGCGCCTGCAGCTCGGGCTCCTGGCACTCCTCGTCGCTGGGCCAGCGCTCGAGCCACGTGTCCTTGCTGATCAGGTAGGAGAAGCTGCGAGGGAGAACGGAGGGGAAGGGACACCGGTGGGTGGCAGCCCACGGGTGGCCCCAGAGTGGTGGGGGTAAGAGGCCCTGGGGGAGCACAACCCTCTACGAGACACCAGAGAATCTCCACCGTTGAGGGTCGTGGCTGGACTCCTCTCTGTGCCCTGGCTCCTCAAGACCCGCGGTCCATGTCACCCTCTGCCCCATATCCCCAGGTGTCCCCATGCCTTGTGGCCTCCCCCTGGTGTCCCCACCCTTTGTGCCGTGTCCCCATGTCCCCATGTCTCCGTGTTCCCCATCCTTACTGGGCGCCGGTGCTCCAGAGGTCGGTGCCAAGTCCCCAGATGAGGTAGTCCTTGCCCACCTCCAGGTTGAGGGTTTCGCGGCACTGCTGGTGGCTCACGAAGGTCCGGTTGCTCCCGGCCGGGGCCTCGTCCGTGCCTGCCCCGGGTGACGACGGGTGACACAGTGTACTCACGCCCCCTCCCGCACCACCGGCACGTCCCCACGCCACCCAAGTGTCCCTCATGTGCCACGCACATGGCCCAGCTCCATGGTCAAGGCCCAGCTCTCCCCATAGAGGTTGTCCTCTCCCCATGGACCGCTGATGGTGCCAGCACTCATGGGTGGCAGTGGCAATGGTCATCCTCTCCCCCAACGTTGGTGACATCACCCTTTGGTGTTGTCACCTCCGTAGGGATGGTGCTAGTGCTTTTGGGTGACCCCAACCCACCTGGGTGTCCCCAAGTACCCTTGGGCGTCCCTTGAATCCTTGGGTGATCCCAACCCATGTGGTTGTTCCCAAGTACCCTTGGGCGTCCCTTGAATCCTTGGGTGACCCCAACCCACGTGGTTGTCCCCAAGTACCCTTGGGCGTCCCTTGGGGGCCATCAAGCCCCACAGTGTCCCTGCTCCAGGATAGTCCCAGAAGCATTAGGTGACCCCAACACACCTGGGTGTCCCAGCCCCGTGTGCCCCAGCACCCCTTGGGTGACACCAAGCCAACCAGGTGTCCCCAGCGCGCCAAGTGTCCCCACTCTGGTCCCTCAGGGCGCTCGTACCCATCTTGATGACGGAAACGATGTTCATGACGTAGTTGTCGTAGGCTGGCAGCTGCTTCACCTCCAGCAGCCTCACCTTGTACACTGGGGATGGGGAGGTCCCCACGTCATTGTCACCAAGGCCATCCCTTGGCATGTGTAGCTCTGATACCCCTTGTTCCCTAGGTCCCTCTGTGTCCTCCTCCACTGTCCCCATGTGCCCTCCTGTGCCCACATCTCCCCCGTCTCCTCCTATGTTCTCCTGCCTCCCATGTCCCCACGTCCTTGTCACCAAGGCCATCCCTTGGCATGTGTAGCTCTGATGGCCTCTGCTCCCTAGGTCCCTCTGTGTCCTCCTCCGCTGTCCCCATGTGCCCTCCTGCGTCCACGTCTCCCCCATGTCCTCCGATATTCTCCTGCCTCCCACATCCCCACCATGTCCCCCGTCCTGGTGACTCACCATAGTCAACCCCCGTTTCACAGGCGTCCTCAATCCGCTTGTTGACGGTGATGGCGACGTCCTCCTTGTGCTGCACGAAACAGCTTTCTGGGGAGACACGCGGGGGACATGGCTGGGACAAGTGTCCATCATGGCCAGGAGATGGCCCCTTCACAACCAGGATGTGTCCCCATCATGACTGGGATGTGTCCCATCGCAACCAGGATGTGTCCCATCACAACCAGGATGTGTCCCCATCATGACTGGGATGTGTCCCATCACAACCAGGATGCATCCCCATCATGACTGGGATGTGTCCCCATCATAACTGGGATGTGTCCCATCACAACAAGGACGCGTCCCGTAATGCCACGTCGTGGTCCGTGTCCCCGGCCCTACCGCGGTGTCCCTCGTTCCAGTCCCACCTTCGGCACAGCGGCACACGTCCCCCTGGCAGATCTTGTTCAGCTTCCCGCCGCCCTTTTCCGGGTGGTAGAAGCGGGTGCAGCGGTCGTCTACGGAGAGACGGGGGACACGGGGTGGGGGACACGGCAGGGGAGAAAGTCAGCAGTGGGAGCTGATATTGAGGACCTTTTTGGGGGGCAGAATTGGCAGGGACATGGGGACACCCTGGTGGCACCATGGTGGAGAGATGGTCTGCGGGGAGATGGTAGAGAGGAGGAGCTCTGGGGGACTCAGGAGGGTTGGGGGAACATGAGGGGACTTGGGGGGACATGGGGCTCACCAATCTTGTAGTAGCTGTAGATGGTGACAGAGGCGGGCTGGATCAGCCCCACCTGGAAAACCTGGTGGGCCTTGAAGGACAAGCACTCCTCTTCCCTGTGGGACACCTAGGGAAGGGACGGGGAAAGGGTCAGCACACGATGGCATCAAATGGGCACCAGGAGCCTGGTCACGTCTCCATCCCTGCCCATGTCCTCATCTCCATCCATGTCTGTGTCCCCATCCATGTCCTCAATTCCATCCCTATGTCCCATCCATATCCTGTTCCCCATCCCTATGCCCCATCCATATCCCCATCCTGGCCCATCTCCAGCCTTGTCCCCGATCCTGTCTCCAGTCTCCATGTCCCCCTTCCTCATTCCGTTCCCACCTCTGAGCCATCCCAGCCACATCCCCATCTTGGTCTCTGTCCCACCTTGTCGAGATAGATGATGAGGTTGCCGCGGTCTGAGGGCGCCTTGTCGATCTCGTACATGGAGATGTATCTGTCCACACCCTCTGAAAGCTGGATACAAGGACATGGGGACATGGAGCACGTGGGACCGTGACCACACAGGGACATGGTGTCCCCGGTCTTTGTGTCCCTGTGCTCACTCGTTTCAAGTCGTCAAGATCAGGGGTGAAGCCCGTGAGCATGGAGACATCGAGGATAGACATGGTGGCATCCACATTGTCCAGGTACCTGTGGGAGATGGCGCCTGTCCCCAAGGTCTCCAATATCTCCAAGGTCCCATCTGTGACATCCCCATCCCAGCGATCCCCCCAGGACAGTGTCTCCATCCTCGTCCCTGTCCCCACAGCCCTCTAAAGTGTCCCCATCTCTGTAGTCCTCTTCCCACCCCAGTGTCCCATCCATGTCACAGTCCCTATCCCTGATGTCCTCATTCCTTTCCCAAACAAACTTGTCCCCCTCCCTCTCTACAATGTCCCCAGCTCTGATGTCCCTGTCCCCAGCATTGTGAACCCTGGTCCCAACCTCCCCCTTCTCATCTCCAGTGTCCCTGATGTCCCAATGTCCTCTCCATCCCTGATATTCCTGATGTGTCCCCCACCTCATGCAGATGGAGATCTTGACCGATCGGATGATCCCCTCCTTTTGCTTGCCTGCAGGGTGGCGAGAGACAATGTCATCACCCTTACCCTGTCACCTGAGGGACAAGGGAGAATTCTGGGGACTCAAGGGGGCATTGAGGGTCATGGAGGGCTTCGGTGGGACTCACCCGTCTTCACCTCTTCCACCTGTACCCGCAGGTCGAAGTTGTCACACTTGTTTTCCTTCTCGGGGATCTTGGCATTGTAGACGGTCACCACCGTCAATGTCCCTTTGCCAGTGCCCTCTGCTTTCACCGTGAATTCCTCGTTCCACTTGGTCTGCGGGGACAGGGCACGTTGGGAGGCACGAGGATGTCCCCAGGGGGATCCAACAGTGACGGGGCATGAAGGGAACAGAAATATCATTGGAACCAAGGAATGGGAGGACAAGGAGGGACAGTAGGGGATGTGGAGGGACACAAAAGGGACAGGGATGTCACAGGACATGGAAGGGACAGGGACATCCCAGGATATGGAGGGCAGGGACATCCCAAGACACAGAGGAACATGGAGGGGACAGGATCATCACAGGACGCCAAGGGGACAGAAGCATCCTGGGCCACCACAGCAGGGGGACAGGAGCAGCGACCGCGTTGTGCTTGTCCAGGTGATGGTGACAGGGACGGTGGCAGTGATGGTGACACCCACCGGGGACAGGGACCGCTACGGTGGCCATACCTCAGCAGAGCGGGCCACCAAGGCGTTGCGGTTCTCGATGCGGTACTTGATGGCGTTGGCACGCCGGGGCAGCAGCACCGACACGTCCAGGTTGAGGGCCTGCTCTTGCGGCATGGCGATCTGGTACTGGGCCAGAGCTTGGAACACCAGGATGGTGGCCTGCGGGGACAGCGGTGTCACCAGCAGACATGGGCCAGGGTGTCCCCAAGTCATCTCTGAGACCAGCAGTACCCAAAGCCCTGATGCTATCAGGATGGGATCAGCCCTTGGGACATTAGGATGGGATCAGCCCTTGGGACATCAGGATGGTCCTTTGGGATTGGTGGTGTCATTGGGGGGTTGGAGACCTAAGATCTGGGGTGCCCTCAGGGTGGCCTTCCAAAGCCCACTGGAGGACTCCCCAGGAGCTTGGAAGGATCCCTTGAAGCTTGAGGGACCCCAAGGAAATTGAGGGGTCCCCAAGACAGCACGTGTCCCCACCTAGACCCCACCAGGATCCCTAACTATCCAGGACCATATGAGCCCCTAAGACAGAAGAAGTTCCTGGGGGGGAGGGGGAGGGTCCCAGGATCTGTAGAGGATCCCCAAGCACCACAAGGGTCCCCCAAAGTCCCTCCAGATGCCCAGAGAGCCCCTGGATCCCTATCTCCTCCACAGAGGCTCAGACCCACCTCTCCAGAGGGGTTACAGGGTGGTCCCTGTCCCATCCCATCCCACCCCACAGCCCACCTGTGTGGAGCCGTAGCCACCACCGTAGTAGTTCTGCTTGGCGAGCCAGCGCACAACGGGCCCCGTGAGGTCCGTCTTCTCCAGGCTCAGCAGGGCGAGCAGGGCGTAGGACGTGCCCTCGATGTTGTACGTGTGGGCGTTGCGTTCCTCCCAGCGGTTACGGTCTACGAGAGGTCGTCGGGGGGTCCATCTTCACGCCATGGCCCCCTGAGACCCACCACCACCACCACCGTCGTGGCCCCCATCCCCGGGCGTCACCTTTGGAGACCTTCATGAGAACCTTCTCGCTGTTGAGCTTCCCCGTTAGGGCCAGGGCGTAGGAGGTCAGGGCCACCGTGTAGGGCCTGGCCAGGGACTGGTACCGCCGGGACAGGTATTCGGAGGCTTTTTCAATACTCCTGTCCAAGCTCTGCACAAAGAGAAAGGAAATGTGGATTCTTGGGTGGTTGCTCTAAGGGTTGGCGCACAGGAACCACCCCAAGGGCTGGTGGGACGCTCACGTTGACCCGGTCCTTGCAGAGCTCCCGGGCTTCCTGCAGCGCGATGAGGACAAAGGCCGTCAGCGACACCTCAGGCTCAGCACCTTGGTACCCTCCCTGCGTGGTGACACGGGGCAAAGATTTTGGTACTGTGGATATGGCTACCCAGCAGGGAAAGGGTTCTGTAGCCAAGCTTGGGTGTCCCCATACCACCATCTCCTTGTGGATGACAGGAGCATCCTCTTGGAAGATCCCATCTGGCTTCTGCTTCTCCAGGATGAGCCACTTGATGGCGCCACACACCACCTCGGAGTCAATGTTCACCAGATTTCTGGCCATAGCAAACACTTTGGCCACGTATGCGGTCAGCCTGGGGGCATGGGGACCTCAGAGCTGCACTTGCTCCTCCTCCGGATGCTCTCCCTGGTTTTCAGCACATTCCCACCACCCTGTCCCCCCTCCCAGAGACCAGAAGAGGCCAGGACCCTCACCAGGTGCTCGATGGACGGTTTTTGAAGGCAGCGAAGGAGTTGTCATCTTTCCGGAAAGCCAGTTGTTGGGCGTAACCTGGGGAGGAGATGGCACCTGAGCAAAACCTGGGAACATCCTGTGTGTGGGGCAGGAGCTCCTGGTCATGGGTCTAACTGGGCTTGTTTTGAGACACCAGCTCTTCCAGCATGACCAGGGACCACATCCCAACTTGGAGCAACTAAAGGCTCCAGGTGCCGGGGTCTGGAGATACCCTGCTCGCCAAAAAGGGTCTCCTACCTTTTTGAATCAAGCTGATGGCCTCGGTGCGGCGGTCGACACCGAGGCTGTCCCACTGTGCCGTGCTGTCCAGGTAGTGGGTGGCGATGACGGTGGGGGTCATGCCGATCATGTTCTGCTCACCGCAGCCCGACGGGGTCACGATGAGGTGCTTGAGGTTGGCCCCGTCGATGGCTTTCTCCACGATGATGGACACGGGGTTGCCTGGCCGGGGAAGGGTGATGTCAAGACGGGGGCAAGGGGGATCTCCTGCCCCTCCCCAGTACCCCACGCACCCCTGGGTCCCTGCTCTCACCTTGGATGCTGACTTTGGTCTCCGACTCTGTGTTGGGGACGATGTCGGAGAGGTCTGCTGCTGAGACCTTCTCTTCCTGCACACCATCTGCAGAACGGAGAGGCTGTGATGGAGCTGGGAAAAGCCAACTCGGCCCCAGCTACCAAGGTGTCCCAGCCCTGCCCTGCATCTGCAGTGGGATGCACCTTACTTCCTCTGGGATGTCTCAGTCTTGCCTCAAATCCATAGCAGGATGTCCTCAAAATGCCCTAAATACCTAGTGGGACATCCTTCATCCCCAAGACACCCCTGCTCCTGCTCTTTGCAGGGTGTCCCTCATCCCACAAAACGCCCCAGATCCATAGCGGAATGTCCCTCTGTTCTTGGGCCTTGAGAACCCTTGCCTGGACAATGGGTTTCACCCCAGGGCTAATTCGGAGACATCCCGGCAAGGAATGGGCGACACTCACTGATTCCCCGTGCACTTGGGTCCAGCTCAACAATCTTCACCGTCTTCTCCATTCTCATCCCTTCAGGCTGCAGAGGCAAGACACCAGTTCTCAAAGCTGGTCCAGCTTAGGGCCTCCCTTCCCTGGGATCCTAATCCAGGCATCACATCCCAGTGGGCACTGTATCTCCAAGGTGCAATGACGGTGACCACTCACCACAACTTTGAGCTTCTTCTTGACTCCGTCAGCCACGTAGGCGCCCCACACGGCTGCCTTCACCTCGACGTCATGCAGTCCCAGCTGCAAGGGCACGAGGATGAAGGGCACGACCCGCGACGACTGGCCTTTCAGGACGAAGATCTGCTGGTAGCGGGCCTTGGAGGACGAGGCGCTGCAGATGGCCGGGTTGTGCATCAGTTCCACGCGCACCTGCAGGACACGCGGATGCATCGGCAGAGGTGGGGACTCCAGCAGCTGTGGATCTCCCCATCCCGTTCATCCCCCCTTCCGGGACTACCGCTGACCTTAATGTCGCGTTCCCAGTAATTGTAGAGGATGGCGCGGACCTCCACCTGCTCGTTCCTCACCACCGAGTAGGGCAGGCGCAGGTCGATGAAGAATTCCTTCATCACCGTGATCTCGTAGGGGTCGGCCACACAGATGCCTGTAGGGTGCCCAAAAGGGGCATAGATTACAAGCTGGGGGTCTCACCAGGCCTTGAGGACAGACCCTAAAGTCCCAGGGATCTCCCCAAGGCAGTGGAGATCCTTCAAGTCCTAAGCGAGCCCTGATGGTTTGGAGGGGATCACTCAAGTCTTGGCAAGGTTTGGGGGAGCTCTCAAGTCTGTGGACCCTCCCCAAGGTCTTGGGGGACCCTTCCAGCATCAGGGGGCCCATTCGGGTCTTGAGGCCCCCCTTTCCACGCCCTGCCCAGCGCTACAGCTCCATAACGCACCCTTTTTCTCCGAGAGGCTGACAGCCTGGACCTCCCAGGTGGTGATGGAGTCCTTCAGGTAGATGGGCAGTGTCTTCGTGGAGATGCTGGAGGGGACAAGAACCAGCAAAAGTGTTAGACAGCCCCCAAACCAGGCCAGGAGGTTGTTGGTGGCTCATGAGCTTGTCTAGGGAGTCCTAGCTGGTCCCCAAGCTGGACCAGAGCATCACAGACAGTCCCTGGCTTGGGACAGGAGCCTGTAGGTGCTCCCCAAGCTGGAGCAGGATGTCCTAGCTGGTTCTCCAGCTGCCCAGGAGAGCCTCGGTGGGTCTGCAAGCTGTGGGGTGAGCGTGAGCAGCAGTGGGCACTCACCCGAGGTCATTGGGGGGCTCCGTCAGGGCCTCCACCTGCCACAGCCAGCTCTCGGGGAAGAGGCTCCGCGACGTGATGTCCTCGTCGGCCAAGATGAGGTCGTCCGCCTCGCCTGGGGCATCGCATGGAGCCTGTTTGCCCGGGCAGGCGGCCCCTCGCCGGGCGGAGCTCAGGGGCCCGTCCGCTCCCAACCAAACCCTGGCCAGGCCCCGGTACTTGCTTCGCGCGAGCTGGAGGTGCAGCTCTCGCTGCTTCTTGTCGCGGATGCCCTTGATGTAGTTGCAGCAGTGGAGGAAGGCCTGGACGCAGGCGGAGCCCTCCAGGATGTAGGTGGCCCGCTTCTCGCACGGGTGCCCCATGGGGTTCTCCTGCATGCCGTCCTCACAGCACTTGCGGAGCTGCTTGTCCTCGTACTCGGCCGCTGCCGGCACCGAGACGCGGAGCTGGCACCATGCAGAGCCCTCCAAGCCCACCAGGCTCTGGTGGGGGCTTCTGCCAGGGACATGGGGATGGGAATGGGCCTGGGAGGGCTCTCTCGGGGAGATGGGATGAGGTGGCCACTTTGGAAGTGGGATGTGGGGGTATCCTGGGACATGGGATGCTCCAGCATCCGTATGGAGATGGGTTGCTCCATCATCCCCTGAGAAATGGGATGCTCTAACATCCCTCAGAGACAGGTTATTCCAGTGCCCATAAGGAGCTGGGGCAGACAGAATACTCCATGATTCCCTAGAAGGCAAGGTGCTCTGGCATCCCCTGAGAGACGGGATGCTTCAACATTCCCAAGGAATCGGGATACTCCTGCATCCCCAGGGATCTGGGATACTGCAGCACCCTCAGTACTCCACCACCTACTTTTGTTGTTCTTGTACTCGATGAGCTGCAGGGACCTGCGCCTGCGTTTTTCCTGCTTTGGACACTGGACCTCTGTGGACACAAGAGCCACGGGTGAGGACAGCGGGGTGTCACACCCGCACCTCCAAGGTGCCACATCCCCAGCACAGAGTGACCCATCTCCATCCCGGAGCGTCGCCAACCTGCTCGCTGCGGCGTGTTGATCTTCATGTTGGTGACCAGGCTCAAGCCGGCGTCGGCAAAGACCCCGATGTTGTCCTTCCCGCTGCCCGGCGTGCAGCCGATGTCGCTCTGCTCCACGGTGTCCCACACCTGCAGCGTTCCGGGATCGGCTATGAGCACCAGGGCCACAACGCCAAGCACGGGGCCTGGCCCCGCATCCCACTCGGGGCACCCACCTTGGACTGCGTCAGCTTGTGCTTCTTGTTGAGGACGAAGACGCCCTTGTCCACAACCACCAGCCCCACCTGGGCCTTGTGGTCACCCTCAATGCGCAGCCGCATGGAGGTGCCTGGCTCGTGCACCCGGTTGTCGGCCTCTGAGGCTCCCTTCACCACCAGCTGTGGGAGGGAGAGAGGGAGGGTTGTGGCTCGAGTGCCTCTGCTTTGGTCCCCACGTGGCAGCAATGATCCCTCTGGATCAGCACCACGTGGATGGCCAAGTGCCCACAGGGCGCTGGAGTCCATGAACATCCAAGGGACGGCCAAGTCCTCCACAATGTCTGAACTTCCAGGATGTTCAAGTATCCCATGGGATGTCCACAACCCCCTGCGATACCCACGTTCCGCCAGGATGCCTGAACCCCTGGAGATAACCAAGTTCTTCCAGGATGATCAAGACTACCACGATGCCCAATATCCCCCGGGATTCTTTGGGATGTCCAAGTCCCTCGGGATGCCTGGACTCCTCAGGGTGTCCAAGCTCCCACTGAGATGTTCAAGCACTTCCCCCCACAGGCTACCTGAGCCTCCCAGCATATCTGAGACCTCGAAGATGCCCAAGAGCCCTATGCTGATCACACTCCTCAGGACACCTGAATTCCACCAAGACACCCAAGCCCCACAGGATGCCCAAGCTCCTCCAATCGCCCATGTCTTCCCATCAGGACCTACGGTGCCCATGCAGGTGTCCTTGACGTCCAGCCAGACAGAGTCAGCAACCATCTCCCCCGGCATCACGTAGTAGTAGGCCACGATGCGGAAGGAGGGGATGAGGTCGGTCGTCACGGGCAGCGACATGGTGACCAGGTTCTGGCCTTCCTCGCGCCGCTGCCGCCCCACGCGCACGATTTGCCCCTTGCTCATGATCTGCAGAAGGGCAGCGAAGGTTGGAGGGGATCGGCGGGTACACGTGGATGCCTGGGTCCCTGGGATGGGCCATGGCGGCACTCACAATGTAGGTGAAATAGGCGACGTTGCGGACGGCGGGGTTGTTGCTCTTGATGTGGAAGTTCACGGGGAGGTTGTCCCCCGGCTTGAGCTCGTTGGCCGTCACGGCCAGATGCAGGAAGTTGCCCGAGTTGCTCTGGCTGTGGTAGGCCTGGGCCTGCATGGTGCGACTGGCCTGGCGTGCCTCGGGCAGCCCTTCCTGCGCCGTCCGCACCTGCGAGGGATCCCGGGGACACCGGGGCGGATGTTGGAGGGGAGCCCTGGCCACCAGGGAGCCTCCAGCGGCCTCCATCCGTGCTGACCCTCGGGACATCTCAGCCACCCTGACCACACTGGTCACCTTGGCCATTCCTGTCCCATGGCCATCCCCGCTGTCCTGGTCCATTCAGTCCTTTTGCCACCCCATCTCAGCCATCCTTGGTCCCATGGTCATCCCAGCTGTCCTGGTACACCTGGTCCTTTCGCCACCCCATCTCAGCCTTCCTTGATCCCATGGCCAACTCGGCCATCTCAATCCTGCTGTGGCTCTCCCGGTTCCAAAGCCATCCCAGTTCCATGGCCACCCTTAGCCCTACACCGTTCCCTTGGCCACTGCAGCCACCCTCGTCCCCTGGCCTTCCAGTCCCCTGGGTCCCCTGGCCCCGCTCACGGTGATGGGGACGGTGTCCTTGTTGGCCGGCATGTTGAGGATGAGCTTGGCAGTGCCGTCTTTCTGGGTGGGCACGAGGCCCTGGAGGTCGTTGGCCTTGACGGGGACACGCGCAGCTGGCGAACCGTCGGGGTTGGTGACATAGACCTGCAGGACAGAACGCTCAGCAAGGGACATTGGGATGTGCCATGGGGACACGGCACAGGGACAGGGAGTGCCGCAGGTGCCGTTACCATGAGCTCGAAGGGCATCCCCGGCTTGAAGTACTTGGGCGTGCGGGTGAAGTGGATCTGGTACGGGGACGTCACGATGCGGATGCCCGTGCGCTGCGCTTCCACCATGTCACTGCCTGCGCGCGGCCCCGGGGACAGGGATGTCACCCAGTGCCAGGATGGGGCAGCCTGGTGCCAGCTGACCTCCCTGGCTTCCCACTGTCCCTGCATGTCCCTGCATGTCCCTGCATGTCCCTGCATGTTCCTGAATGTTCCTGAACGTCCCTGCTGTCCACATGCCCCCAGTATCCCCGAAAGTCTCTGTTGTCCCCGTTGACCACGTCCTTAGTCTGTGCTTGTCCCCTTTGTCTTCATGGCCACATGTCACCGCGCTGTTCCCATCCTCACGTGTCCCCGCTGCCCACCCCATCCCCGTGACCCACCGGACTCGGTGATGACAGTGACAGAGATGTAGAGCGAGTGTCCCACGAGCTCCTGGAGGTTGGCGAAGCGCTGCCGCAGCAAGGCCATGGGCAGCACGGCCTCCCCGTCCCCCTCGACGATCTGCGGACACAGCGCTCAGTGGAGACAGGGACAGGGAGCAGGACAGGGATGGGGACAGGGACAGGAGAGGGGACAGGCAGCAGGGCTCAGGGTCGGGGATGAGGACAAGACAGCAGGTCTGAGGAGGGGACAGGGATGGGAGGACAGGAATGAGGGACAAGGGACAGCAGGGGACAGGGACGGTGCCAGCCCACCTGCACCCTCCGCAGGGACTGAGGGATGCTCTTCCTTTCGTCATCCACCATCACGCCGAAGAGGACGAAGGCCGTGCCGTGCAGCGGCTTCCCGTAGAGGTACCTGTGAGGTCCCCAAAAGAGAGGGTCAGTTTTTGGGGTGGGGGGTCACCTGACTTCCCCATCATCCTCAATGGGGGGTCCTCATTTCACCTGGCGGTGATGAACACTTGGAAGTCGTTCTGCTGGTCAATGTAGAGGAACTTCTCCTTTGGCTCCAGGGTGACCTCAAAGCTTGGCAGGACTACCAAGAGGAACAAGGGTGGCATTTGTGAGTGGGGCACTGTGGTTTCCCCCCTAAAAACCCTTCCTGGGAAATCACAACTCTCTGTAGGGGACCCTCCACCCCAGACCACGCTGTACCATACTCCTTGACATCGAACTGGGAGCTGAAGACCTGCTCTGGCGAGTCTTCGAATTTGGCCGACACTGTCCATGTCCCCAGGCTGAAAAGGGACAGAGTGGGTAGGCAGGTTGGGGACAGGGATGTCCCCAAGTCACCTCTGGCACCTTGTGAAGGCCACACACCTGATAACCTCGGGGAGTTTGTGGTTGAGGGAGAAGATGCCCGTCTTCATGGGCGAGGAGATGGGCACTTGCTTGACAATGATGCCTTCGGCAGTCTGTAGAGGGACAGGACGATCAGGGACAATGGGCCACATCCCCATCCCTGTCCTTGCACCCATGTCCCTGTCCCTGGTGCCACAAGGACCCACCTTGACCTCCACAATGATGGTCTTGGGAGCAGGCTCCATGTGGTGACCCACAGCAAAGAAGCGGCAGAGCACTGGGAAGGGAAGAGGGGGACGGGATGAGCAGGGACGTGATGGGCATGGCCCGAAATGGGTGTTGGGCTCCCATGGGGACATCCCAAACGGGAGCTGAGTCCTCTGCAATGGGGATGTCCCTGTGCACATCCCAGCCCCACCTCTGGGGTCATGATGGAAACATCTGGAGATGGCAGCTGGATCTGCCTAGGAACACGTTTGGGACATCACTGGGAAGACCCCAACCCTAAGCCGTGGGTGCCACCTCGAAGATGACACTGGGGACACCCTGACTCCAAGCTCTGGACCCCCTCAACAGGGATGTCACTACCTGCAGTCCCCCTCATTGGGACACCCGTCCCCATCACCCCCACGGCAGCGATCGTCCCCCGGGGCGGGCCGCGCACCCGTGGAGCCAGGCGTGTAGATGGGCTTGTCGGTCTGCACGAAGATGTGGCCGCTCTGCGGTGACACCAGCAGCACCTTCTCCAGGGTGGCCTGGGCGGAGCGGGCCTGCACCGAGACGTACTGCTTCCCCGGCCCCCGCGGCAGCGCCTTGGCTGTAAGCTGCGGGGACACGGGGACACCGGGTGACACCCGCGCCCCAGGGCGATGGTGGCCTCTGGGCATGGGAACCCCTCTGCAATGCACCTGCACCCCTGGTGGTGGTGGCCCTGGGACATGGGGACACCAGGTGGCTCCTGCACCCCTGGTGGTTGTGCCTTTGAAACATGGGGACACCAGGTGGCATCTGCACCCCTGGTGATGGTGGTGGCCTTGGGACATGGGGACACCAGGTGGCTCCTGCACCCGTGGTGGTGGTGGACCTGGGCCTGGGGAGGCCAGGTGGCACCTGCACCCCTTGTGGTGGTGACCCTGGGACATGTGGACACCAGATGCCACCTGTACCCCTGGTGGCTGTGAACCTGAGACGTGTGGACACCAGGTGGCACCTGCACCCCAGTGTGGTGATGGCCTTGGGACATGGGGACACTAGGTGGCATCTGCATCACTGGTGGTGGTGGCCCTGAGACATGTGGACACTAGGTGGCACCTGCACCCCTGAGATGTGGGGGCCCTGGGACATGGGGTCACCAGGTGGCATCTGCACCCCAGTGTGGTGATGGCCTTTGGACATGGGGACACCAGATGCCACCTGCACCCCTGGTGGTTGTGAACCTGAGATGTGTGGACACCAGGTGGCACCTGCACCCCTGGTGGCAGTGGCCTTGGGGCATGGGGACACCAGATGCCACCTGCACCTCTGGTGGTGGTGAACCTGAGATGTGTGGACACCAGGTGGCACCTGCACCCCAGTGTGGCGGTGGCCTTGGGACATGGGAACAGCCATGTGATGCTTCCACCTTGCGGCACTGGTGGTTGCATGGGGACACTGCATGGGGACACTGGGTGACAGCCCCACACGCAGCGGTGAGAGTCCCCAAAGACCCCAGGGGACCCGTGTGGCAGCCCCATCCCTTGGGCACATTCGCATGGCGCCCGGGTGGCCGAGGGCAGGGGGTGCCACCCACCTTGATGGGCGCCGTGGCCATCATGCCCTTGGCGGGCGTGAGCTCCAGGCGGGCCTGGAAGAGGACCTGGCGCTTGAGGGGAAAGTCCTGCACCATGAGGGTGACGTCCGTGTTGGAGCTCAGCCCTGGCGCCTCCACCAGCACCAGCTCGTCCGTCTCCAGCCGCAGCACGGCCGGCGTCACCATGGACATCCTGGGGACAGTGCACAATGTGGGGGACCCCTCGCGGGAGCACTGGGACCCCTTGGATCCACCCCCTGAGCGCCCAGGAGCACCCGCTGCCTCCAGCACCCACCACCCCCAGGGCCCCTTTGATCCCCCCCCCAGCACCCCAATAGACTCCGGTGACCCCCCAATATCCCCAGTGACCCCCCCCAATATCCCCAGTGCCCCTTAGGGACCCCCTTGATCCCCCCCTGAGTACCCCAACATCCTCCCACCACCCCCCACATTGGAGACCCTGCAGCACCCCAATATCCCCAAGGACCCCCTACCCCAGTGTCCCTCTCCCAGCACCCCAATATCCCCGCTGACCCTCTCCCAGCCCCCCAATATCCGCAAGGACCCAACACCCAGGGATGCCCCCACAACAGCACCCAAAACCCCCCCCCCCGTGCCCC
>JAWLRI010000623.1:19542-32598 GCA_034781795.1 Crypturellus tataupa
TGGAGAGAGTCCAGCGCAGGGCCACGAGGATGATCAGGGGCCTGGAACATCTGCCCTCTGAGGAGAGGCTGAGGGAGTTGGGTCTGTTCAGTCTGGAGAAGAGAAGGCTGAGAGGGGATCTAATTAGTGTCTATAAGTACCTCAAGGGGGGCAGTGAGGAGGATGGGGCCAGCCTCCTCATGGAGGACTGGAATGAAGATGTAAGTACTCTCTAAACACTGCCTCCGCCGCGTGGCTCCCAGCAGGGTGCTGTCCTGCTCCTACGTGTACAGCTAAGAGAGGGTTTCTGTCACTATTAGCTTTTCCTGCAGGGCAGGGTGCTCTGAGGTTCCTCCAAGCTGCACAGGTTTCAGCTGTTGCTGGTTTGTTTTTGCTGTTGCAGTACAGTTGCTTGGCAGCTCCTGAGTTTGGAATCAAATGTGTTCTTGTTTAAATCACCAGTGGTTGTTAAATCTCCCCTTGGTTCCTTTTGAGATGCATTGTTTTCCCCTCTGCCGTTTAACTGGATGTTTGTTTCTGATCAAATCACCTTGGTGATAATGGGCTCGTTGGAAGCTCAAATATCAGTCTAAAGCCTTTGGTTTTTGACTTCTCCAGCAAAGTTTTCACCTGCTCTTGCAGGGTTGTGCAGATCACTGCTGCCTACCCTGGATTTGGAGCATCTCATTTGGCACAACTGGAAGGTTCCTACAGCCCTGGTAGATTTGTGAACCACTAGAAATTAGTGGAACGGATGTTTTTTCGAAGACTGACAGATGATTTGTGCACTTGGCAGAAGAGAAACAAATGAAATAAAAGCTGGTTCCTGTGGGAGGAATGAAACCTGAACTCTGTTTCTTGAATCTTTCTGGGCTGTTTGTCTCCAACACCTGTGCACTAAAGTTGATGGCCTAACACACTGCTCTTACTTTTGGATTCTTTTCCCCTCCTTTGTCTTGCAGCTTTCTGAGACAAAGATCTTCACTGCTTCCAATGTGTCTTCAGTGCCTCTGCCTGCAGAGAATGTGACAATCACAGCTGGACAAAGGTGACAACCTGGGGAGATACTGTTTGCCTACCAAAAGTGACACAAAAGTCACCTTCCCCCACTAAGCCTTGTCAGTTAGGTAAAATGCAGGAGTTGTGAGTAAACCAATATGGATTTAAATACTGGACCTGAATTTTATTCTAGACTGCCACTGGCTCTTTGGATTATTTTGTGAAGCAAGTTTGGAGCAGTCTTCTGCGTTAAAATACACTTTCTATGAATGTAAATGTGCTACCCTGTAGGATCTTGCTTGGTCCTTGTTCTTCTGAGGTTGCTAATGGCAGTTGTGACAGTGTCCCCCAGATTCCTGAGGGTCCCTAAGGCAGAAAGTGTAAACTGGGAGGCTCGAGGTAGGGCAGTGCTGTGGTGAAAGTGAGGACCGTGCTAGTGCCTACCTTAACCTCCGCCTATTCACCCTCTTTCCCCAGGATTGATCTTGCCGTGCTGCTGGGAAAGACACCCTCTTCCATGGAGAGTGAGTCAACAAACCTGGAGTCTTCCCAGGCTCCTTCCCTGGCGCAGCCGCTGGTGTTCAGCAATTCCAAGCAGAGTGCTCTATCCCAGTCGGCCTCCGGGAACACCTTCTCTCACCACAGCATGGTAAGGAAAACACCACTCGCTGCCAGCACGACGGTTTTTGAAGTGTGGGTTCCTGTTACAACCTTGCTCACCGTTTGGACAACATAAGAAATGAGGTTCTGACACCTGCTCTGCTGCTTGTGGCATAGTTCTCCTCTTGAACATTTTTTGAGTCTGAGACTCATTTAATTAGAGGTAATTGGTATAATTCCTCCCCTGTTGTCCTTGTGGCACTTGTAACATGTACTTCTTACCTGCATGGAGGGGAGCACAAGCTTTTGCAGTCCAGAGGCTTGAAAATCCCGTAGTTTGTGAGAAGTGGAACTGTTTTGGAATTTGGTATGGACTAAAATTCTCCATACTGAAGGATGGAGAAAAGAGATATTGAATCTGCAACACAGATGTACACAGAACTGGACAGATGCTTCTTTATACAACTTCAGCAAAAGAAATGTGTGCTTAATAGTAACATAGTTCAGGAAGGATTTTCAAAACCATCTTAATTGCTGAAAAGTCAAGTTCAGCTGATGGGATGTGCGCAAGTCTTTTTAAAGATCCTTCGTGTTAACTTTCTTGACAAACTTCTCACCCAGTGTGAAGGGTAGAGTGTGTTTCTAAGTGCAGAACTAAGCTCCGCTCCAAGGGAGTCACTGACTTTGTTCTTTCATTGCCGAAATTGCAGGTGAGCATGTTGGGGAAAGGCTTTGGAGACGTCGGGGAGGCCAAAGGCAGCAGTACCACAGGGTCACAGTTCCTGGAGCAGTTCAAGACGGCGCAGGCTCTGGCTCAGCTGGCTGCTCAGCACAGCCAGCCTGCTGGGAGCGCCCCTGCCTCCTCCTGGGACATGGCATCTACAGCGCAGCCCTCAGCTCTCGTGCAGTATGGTGAGCAGTGCTGTGGTTTCCAACAGAGGGACAACTGAGCTCCAGAAGTGAGGAGGAGGATAAAGAACTGCTGCTGTCCAAGCTCGCTTTGCCCTGTGGAGATGCTAGAAAGAGCTGACAGGAGAGGGGATTAAAAGGCTTGTAGGAGCAAGTGGAGCGCAAGGTTGGGATTGGGATGCTGCGGTTTGCTACTCTGCAGAAGCATCAGTTTACTTTGATGGGACACTGAACTATTCAGTGACACATGTGGGTTGGGAATTCTGTTTCCCAAGGTCTTATTTTTAACAGGCACCGGGAGAAGGCATGGTGTGAATCATTTTTCTTGATACTTGGAAATTCTAGTGCTTGCTTAAATTTTAAGAGGAGGGAAAAATCCTGATGACTCTCTCCTCTCGTAGATCTCAAGAACCCAACAGACTCTTCTGTGCACAGTCCCTTCGCTAAGCGTCAGGCCTTCACGTCGACTTCCACCATGATAGAAGTGTTTATGCAGGAGAAGCAGCCTGTGGTGACGGCTTCCACGACGGCGCCAGCCCCCGCTTCCTCGCCACTGCCCAGCAAAACCAATCCCGTTCCCCAGATGTCCCCAGGATCGTCAGACAACCAGTCATCCAGTCCCCAGCCAGCGCAGCAGAAGCTGAAGCAACAAAAGAAGAAAGCGTCGTTAACATCAAAGGTGCAGATTGAGGGGAAGGAGGCACTGAGTGTGTGTTAGAACTACAGCAAGCTCCCTCCAAGCTGGCGAGGGGATAGACAGCACTTGGCTTCTCTGAGATTAGCACTGGGTTTTGTGGGGATGAGCGAGAAAAGCCTGTGCTCCTGAGCTGAGCAGAGACAGCATAGTTTGGAAGATGCAAGGCCTGTAACTACCCTCATGTGGGAAATGAGGATGCTTAGGTTGTTTTTGAGAAGCTTGGGCTGTTTGAGAACTTTGGGCTCCTCTGCAGTGGAGTGAGATGCATGTTCCAGCCTGACATCAAAGAGTCTACCTCTGTCTGGGCTGAATTCTCTGCCTGATTTGGTCTGCCCATGTTTGAAGTGGGTTTTTCTCCTGCGCCGCTCCAGAGGAGAGGCTGACCTTGTGTGTTTTCCCTCCCTTGCAGATTCCTGCTCTCGCAGTGGAAATGCCTGGCTCAGCAGATATCTCAGGGCTAAACCTGCAGTTCGGGGCATTACAGTTTGGTTCGGAGCCTGTTCTTTCGGAGTACGAATCGACACCCACAACAAGCGCTGCTGTTAGTCAATCTCAGAGCAGCCTGTACACCAGCACTGCAAGGTGAGGACCAGGAACGGGGACTTGGGACCTGGATCCGTGGTGGCTGTGAGGGAGCGGTTAACTGGAATGGGCTCCTTCCCTAGCAGTAGCTTTGGAAGGCGGCTCCTTTGTAGGCGGTAGTGCTGTCGCATACCAGTAGACCCTTTCTGACTGTGCCCGTGTTCAGAAAGGGGGGACAGTTGTATGCAAGAGCAAAGCCTAAGTTGCCAGCAGACTCATTCAGGCAGACCTGTGACTGCTTGGCCTGTGGCACTTGTACAGAAAGCAAATATTTCCTGGTGCAGTTAAACCATTCTGCTGAAATTGCTGAAAGTGAATCCCCAGCATGACTGCCCTTTCTCCCTGGGAGCCGCTTCTGGGCTTTGCTGCTTTGGGAAAAGTGAAAACGCTTTCTTTTCTTTTTTTTTCTTTCCTCCCTTTTGTAGCGAATCTTCATCCACAATTTCGTCCAATCAAAGTCAGGAGTCTGGTTACCAGAGCGGCACGATACAGACAGCAACTTTTACCTCCCAGAACAGTGCTCAGGGACCACTGTACGAACAGAGATCCACACAAACAAGGCGGTATCCAAATTCCATCTCTTCCTCACCCCAGAAGGATCTGACCCAGGCCAAGGTAAGAAAATGGCTTTGCTTAGTGCTGGTTCTGATTAAAGGTAGCATGTGGAAAATGGGGGCATTCTAGTGTTTGTGTGATCCTCCAGCATCACCAAGTGGTTTGTGGGTGCCTGAGAGCTCTCCTCTGGCTTATACCAGGGCCATTTGCCACTTACTCGCACGTAAACGGGGATTGAGTGGACTGCAGGCCATATTTTCATGCACTATATAATAACCTTGCTGCAGAATGACACTGAGGCCGAGGATTTTGTCTTAGCATTTTGAGCCTTGCGCACTTGACTAACATTCAGTGCTAAAAATAGTTCCAGTAGCATCAGTCCTGACTAATAAACTCAGGCTTAGGATTTGGGGCCGGTCTGACCAGCAGTAGCGAGGTTTCTTTTTTCCAGTCAGGGGGCAACTGTGGCATTGGGTAATTGAGCCTGGGACCAGATGCCACCTGGTGCTTGTTGATAGCGTGCCCGTTTCATGATTTGGGAGGCAGCACGGGATGGATTTGACAAGTGTGCCTCTGAAAAGGAGCAGCTACATGCCCAACCTCTTTTTTTTTTTTCACTCTCTTAGAATGGTTTCAGTTCTGTACAACCCACGCCATTACAAAACACACAGGCCGTTGAAGGTGAGTGTCCATGGAGGCAGCGGCTCTGCCAAGTCTCTTCTGCTTCTTTCTCTTTGCTTTGGGTGAAAAGCTTCAGCTGTGCCAATGGCAAGTCCTTTTCCTGCCTCTCTATGTGCTGCCGCTAACTTGGTTTGCTTCCTTGGAAACGATCAGCTTTCTGCTGATAGATCATGAGATCCATGATGAGTTGCTTTAGTATCATTTCCCTGATGACTCTGCAGGGATTTTGTCTGTGAAAGGCGTCTCCCTCGCAGATCTTGAAGCTCTTTGCCAAACCAATGGCCCTGTGGTACTGGTGGCTGTGAACTGAGGTGCAGAGCATAGTGGCACTGTCACAGCTGTCCGACTGGTTGGCAACAGTGAGGGAAGCTCCGTGTCACCCACCTCCTCCAACTGGGCTTTTGCCACTGTATACTCCTGAATTGCCCTCCAAGAGCTGCAGTAGTTGTCCCTAACCCCAGACTTTGTTCACAGGTACTGCAGGCTCTGCAGTGAAATCTGAATCCCCCTCTGCTCCCAGTATTGCGCCATTGAATGACGGGGTATCCACGTCCTCCCTGCTGAGCACAGCCAGCCAACACTCGTCAGCCCTGGGCAGCCTGAGCCACAGCGAAGAGCTGCCCAGCAGCACGACGGCGCCGCTCAGCAGGTGGGCTCGGCTCCTGCCCGCCACCCCGGTGCTCCGAGCAGCCTCCTGCGCTGGGGAGTGACGGTGTTTTTTGCCCTCTTCCACAGTACGTTACCCAGCCAACAGAACAGCCTGTCCTCATCCACATCCTCCGGGCGAACGTCGACTTCAACTCTCCTGGTGGGTCTGGGTGTCTCTAGTGCTGTCTATCCCTATGTTCTTGTTCGGCTCAGAGGTCTAGGGCTGCCCTTGAAACCTGGACGCGCAGCTGGCAGGGCGCTGTGGCAAACAATAGTGACAAGAGTGGCCGGGCTGCTGGTTAGTGAGTGCCTTCTGTCACACTCAAGAGTGCCGCTTAGCCCAGGGGTGTCACAGAGGACTTTGTGTGCAGAGAGGAGGGAGGGTTGCTTCAAAATACGGCTGTGCACGCTGCTGGCCTGAGACTTTCTGGCATGCAGCCTTTTTCAGACTTAGAAGTAGCTTCTTTCAAGCTCGTGATAGCTGCTGAGAGGAAAGTGCCACAGAAAAGGCAGAGCTTCAGCCGGGTATTGAGTCAGAGTGGTGGGATGTCACCAAATGCATTCGCAGCAGAGGCTCCTGGAGTGTGAAGTCCAGAGCTGTTGACCTCAGCAGCAGGATGAATCTTCCCACTGCGGATGTCTGTTCAGTCCTGCCTCTCCCAGCAGATGGGCATGTTGGGACAAAGCACCGAGAGTGGCTTGGAAGTGTTAGGCTTGGCTGCTCTCAGGACTTTGGCCTTCAGCCAGATGCAAAGTAGGTTTCTTTGTAGCCTGTAGCAGCCAAGCTCCTAGCAGGCTCCGAGGAATGTCCGGGTGTGGACAGAGCTGTGTTTTGCAGTCATCTTTGAGAGTTCCCATTGGCCTCATCTCCAAATCTCTTCTCCTTCCCCAGCACACGAGTGTGGAGAGTGAAGCGAGCCTCCATTCTTCTGCTAGCACTTTCTCCACCTCCTCCAGCTCGGTGGCAGCTGCCCCGCCAGCCGTGAGCGTCTCCTCCAGCCTCAGCAGCGTCAGCAGCCTGGGCCTC
Organism: Crypturellus tataupa; assembly: GCA_034781795.1. Classification (NCBI taxonomy): domain Eukaryota; kingdom Metazoa; phylum Chordata; class Aves; order Tinamiformes; family Tinamidae; genus Crypturellus; species Crypturellus tataupa. The sequence continues at coordinate 26,220 of JAWLRI010000623.1, forward strand.
AGCCTCAGCAGCAACTCCACGGTGACGGCCTCAACTCGCAGCTCGGTTGCAACAACATCAGGTACTTTCCTTGAGGCCCCGTGCCCTCCTCCTGCTTAGCAGGACCCAGGAAAGTGTGTTTCACTGTGAAATTTTCCTTCCCTTCAGGAAAAGCACCTCCCAATCTCCCTCCTGGAGTGCCACCATTGTTGCCTAATCCATACATCATGGCTCCGGGGTTACTACATGCCTATCCGGTGAGTGGAGTGTCTGCCGGCCCTTTGCTGGGGTGCATCACATCTTCAGATCCTCTGAGCTGTCTGGACCTTGGAGGGAGGGATGGAATGTGCCAGAGAAACAAAAGCTGGCACTAGGCACAGTTGAGCAGATTTAACAGGTTTTAACTTTATAAGAGAAATGTTTTACTAGCCCAGTAGGGCTGTCCTGCGTGTGAAGAGTTTGGATGTCCTGCCATAGAACATGAGAAGTCCCTGTGCCCGTGGAGATAAATGTCTGTAATGCTGCTCTCCCAAGCTGAGCTTGGCCTGCCCCTTTTTGTGTGACCTTCCCAACCTGGAGAGCAGCAGCCCTTGGTCGGGGTATGGCCCATGAAGGTGCTGAGCTGCATCAGTAATGGCCAGAGCAAGGAAGGCAACTGCCTCAAAGTCTTGGGCTGCACAATGTGACCTGAATATTCGTAGTCCGTGTTCCTAACTCAGCTCCCACTCTTTTTCTAGCCACAGGTGTATGGATACGATGACTTGCAAATGCTCCAGACAAGATTCCCGTTGGTGAGTACTGGAGATGAACATAAACACTCTGCATCTGCTAGTCCTAGCAGCTGCCTTGAGCCATGTACTTTGGATGTTGAGACGTGTCCAACTGGGAAGTAGCCCTGAAGAGCTGGCAAAATGGGATGCTAAAAGGATACACGGCTTCAACAACAGTGCTGAGTCCGTCAGTTGCTCTTGCACGTGGGAATTAACAGCATCAGTTGTTTCTACAGCAGCGTCAATGATGGAGCCAGGGAAAATATGAGCTCATGCAGCAAAGCTGGAGTGTGTGATGCTGCTCTGATGGGTCCTTGCACATTTTTGTCTCTATCCTTGAGAGAAACTAAACACTTGCAACTGTTTTTTATTTAGGAGGGTGACGTATGTCCCCTGTGTTGTGATGCGCTGGGGAAGGTCGGGCAGTTTCAGCTCCGCACACCAGTAGACCTTGTCTGGTTCTTCTGATAGCCAGATGAGGGGGATGGTGCATGCAACAACAATCTGGAGTTTGCTACCAGCTCTCGTCAGCTTTGATATGACTGATTGAACTGCTCTACTTCAACATAGCTAGTGGTTGCATCCCAGAAAAACTTGTTTTCTAAAAGATACACATTGATGTGCGTGGATAGAGCTTATGGAATTTGTTCTTATGTTTTTATCCTTCAGGATTACTACAGCATCCCATTCCCTACACCCACCACCCCGCTGACTGGAAGAGAGGGCAGCCTGAGCAGCAATCCATACTCTGGTAGGGGAAAAGGGTTGACCTGATTACATATGGAGTTGTCTGCAGCAGCTTTCTGTGCTTGGTTTAGTCCATAGGGCTTTTCTCAGACATGAAGTTCTTGCCTCCTCTTGGATCTGCCTGGTCATGCCTAGGCATGTTGCCAGAAAGATGCGGACAAGTAGGAGTTGCTGCAGCAGTGGGGAAAGAATTGAGGAAGAATGGGAAAAATGCATGAGGCAGAAAACTGGCACTGCCTTTCAGGTCTGGGTGAGATGGGAGGTAAGCAGTGAGCACTGCTCTGCATTAAGTAAAAATCTAAAATCTGTGCTGAATATCTGGATAAATTAAGCTTTTAAAAGTGCAGCAGTCTCATGGTTAAAGCAAGCAGGCCACTGAGAATTTTTGTCAAATTTAATTCAAAAGCCTGGTGAGTGACTGCTTTTATTGACTCTGGCTGGTGCCTCCCACCTGCTGATTCACAGAGGGAAGCACTGAAACCTGTGAGCAGCAGCTGCTCTGAGCTTTCCTGCACTTCAGGAGCTGTTGTGGTTCGTGGTTTGCTGCTTTTCCAGCATTGCTTTTTCCCCACCTCAGCGGGAACACAAAAGTGCCCTTGCGCAGTGTGCTGAGGCTGAAACCCCAGGCTCAGGAGGGCTGCATGCGCAGTGACCTGTCGCATACATAACGTGCCAAGGTAATTTAGGAAATAATTAATGCTTGCAGCTGCCCTGGACTTGCCTGCCAGTTGGAGCAGCAGCGAGGAATTCACTGCATTGCTGTGCAGGCTCTGAACAGGGGGCGTGTCGGAGTGAAAGAGCCGAGCCCGTGCTCCTACACAGGAGCAAGCGGAGGCTCCCCCAGGCACACACAGTGCCTGTGCACTGGTGAGGATGGGAGAAGTGAAGCCTCGGAGTATTCCCTGAGGGCTCCTGGGCCTCTGTGGAGCATTTGATTTGGTGCCACAATGCAAAAAGGAGGGAGGTGTGAGCAGCCTGATAAGAAAGAGGCCTTTCACATATCTTCAGCTGGACTCTTATCTTCCATGAGGAGCTGTTGGCAGTTGCACAGAGCCACCAGACTGTTGCCTCTGGTCTGGCTTTGGCACAAGTTGTTCTTGAGGTCGCTGTGGATGTGCTGAGATGGTGTGGGGAGCGCTGGAGCAGCTAGTCCGTCCTTGTGCTCCCAGCCAGTTTATCTCCTGCTGGATGGGGGCTCGTTGGGCAGCGCTGCAGTGAGTGCTGTGGCTTTCCTCCTTTCTCCGGCATCACCTGCTTGTGGTGGTGGTGCAGGGACGTGCAGCATGGGGAAGCAGCTAAGAGCTGCTCTGGGTAGCACCTACCTGGCACTTGTGTACAGGGATCTGAGGACGAGACTTCAGGAAGAGCAGTCCTTGGTGGCTGGGAGAGGGATGGGTTCTGCTGCTGCTCGTTGGAAGCTGCAGCTCCTCTAGGCTAAGATAGAGCCAGCCCAAGTGCGTGATGTGCATGTCCTCCAGGCTCCCTTTTCCTCGTGCATCCCAGGTGACTTGACCAAGTTTGGCCGAGGCGATGCCTCCTCACCCGCTCCCGCCACGACATTGGCCCAGCCGCAGCAGAGCCAGACGCAGACCCACCACACGACGCAGCAGACGTTCCTGAACCCAGCGCTGCCACCCGGCTACAGCTACACCAGTCTGCCCTACTACACAGGGGTACCAGGGCTCCCCAGCACCTTCCAGTACGGGCCCGCTGTGTTTCCTGTGAGTCTCCACGGGCTGCGCTGCCGGGAGCTGGCTCAGCAGAGCCGCGTGGCCAGCGCTCTTCTCACTGCGTCCCTCTGCACCTCTTAGGTGGCTCCTACCTCTTCCAAGCAGCATGGTGTGAATGTCAGCGTCAACGCATCAGCAACCCCCTTCCAGCAGCCCAGTGGCTATGGCTCACACGGATACAGCACCGGTAAGAGGCCTGGCACAGCGCGGTTCTCCTTGGCACTGGCAGGGCTTGCTCCGTTTCACTGACAGGTGAGGGAATAGTTCCCTTAGTGCCTCCAGCAGCATCCAGAGTGGATTGCAAGGGAAAACGAGTTCCGCGTTGCTTGATTCTCCTCAAGAAGGCCCAGGCCTGTCCCGCCTTAGTAGGATATAGATTGGAGGAGTGCAGAGCGCTTCACACCCTTGGAGAAGCCCAGTTGGAGGGCTGAGGCCTTGGACATTTGTGTCACATCAGAGTTTAGCACAAGAAATAGCCACATAATTGCATCTTCAACTGCCTGTATGTAATGTATAGATAAAAAAAATCATTCCATATTTGAGTCTGGGAACTTATTTGATGACTGTGTGGCTTGCTGGGCAGACACATGTTTTCTAACTAAGTGTCTTGTCTTAATTCAGAGATGCCAAAGCTGCGAACCTGCCACTTCTCTTGGTATTGGGGATTTTTGGTTAATATTTCTGCTGATTTTTGTAAAGGGCCTACTTTTTGGTCCTTCCAGCCTTTAGGTTCCTATCGTGCCTTTTCACTACATTGGAGCCTTTGGGGACTCTTCACAAAGATTCTGCACTCTGTAACCAGTTACCTTAATCATCTTCCAGAGACAGCAAGCACCAAGTCTTTCAAATCTCTCTCACTTTCCAGCTCTCAAGCGCTTGCTGAGGTTTTCATCTGCGAACGGGGGAACGGGTCCTGTGTGCCACAGCAGTGGCCCTGGCCATGTTGCCCTACGGAGCTGAGTCACCTTTGCGTGGAATTCCCTGACTTGTGGCCAAGGAGCCCTTGAGCTCTTTGTGCTCACGCTGACCTGGGGTTGTGTCCTTGCCTGCCCACTACGTCACCTTGGCTTCTCTGTTGCTGCTTTCTCTGTTTTCTGAGAACTTGTGTTTTGCTGGGTGGCAACAGGCGCGTACGCCTGTTTCTGTAGGTGTTGGTGCTGTTGTCTAGACCGAGGGAACCTCCACACACACACAGGCATGTTGAGACTTGGCCCTGTCCCACTCTGCGCTCTTGGAAGATTGCTGTCCCCAAACCTTACTGCTCTACCAACCCCTAGACCTCCTCGCTAGTGTTCCTGGCAGTAGCTCCTGGAGGCTGGTGCCAATTTCCTCATAGTTCCTTCCATATTTCGTCCCCGCCAGGTGTATCTGTGACATCCAGTAATACAGGAGTGCCAGACATCTCGGGCTCTGTCTACTCCAAAACTCAGGTTAGTGTCTCTTGGGCGCTCTCGGGAAGATGTTGCTTTCAGGGGAGGAGAAACGCGACCCTAGTGCAGACCGCGTGGGCGATGAGGCCCCTTCCCCTGGGAGCAGCGAGGCAGGGAGGATACAGAGCGAAATGTGTTGCCTTTCCCGGCCTGACGCTGGTCTGAACCCCCGCGGGATGGGGAGGGTCGTGGGTAGAGGTGGCTTCGTCCTCCACAACCTGCGGATCCTCTGTCTGGGCCACTACTTGTAGTACCGGGAAGGGGCAGATGCTGCCGGGAAGCGGCAGAGGAGGGCGGCCCCGGCGCCTGGCCCTCACGCCACCTCGGTGTCCCCTCGCCAGCAGTCCTTCGAGAAGCAGGGATTTCACACTGGAACCCCGGCGGCCTCCTTCAACTTGCCTTCAGCGCTGGGCAGCGGGGGCCCCATCAACCCCGCGACAGCTGCTGCCTACCCCCCCACGCCCTTCATGCACATCCTGGCCCCGCATCAGCAGCCCCACTCGCAGATCCTCCACCACCACCTGCAGCAGGACGGGCAGGTAAGCGGCACCCCCTCCCTGCCTGCCCCCCCAGGCCCTTGTTGAGTCTTTCTAGGGCTCTCGCTCCCCTGGCCCCCCGCTCTCCCTCCCTCACGCCCGCACAGCGGACACGCGGTGACACGCACGGACACACGGTGACATGCACACGCTCACACCTGCACATACACACAGGGCCTCTATGTAAGAGCCGGAGGTGAGGAAGGCCCGGGGTGCACGCGCCTGGGGGGGCTTGGCACAGCCCCGGTGCTGCTGGGTCGTGCCCCTCAGCGCGTCCTGCCCGCCCCGTGCCGCGGGATGCCACAGGAAAGCCAGCAGGACAGGGTTGACTCGCCACAAGCCCACCGTAGCTTTCAGGTCTAACCGTGGATTTCTATTGTCATAGTTTGTCCCTTTATTTTTACATATCCTGGTACTGCAACAGCTTCCATATTTGCAGATGATACTGTGCTGCCAACGCCAGCAGGAAGACCAGGTAATGAACCTCTCTGCTCACGCCTTGCGCTTGCCCAGGGGTCTCTCCCCACCCCTAAGGCCCCCCAGGCTCACGTAGCCCCCGGTCCGTATCCCGCCGCGCTCCGGCCAGGCGAGGAGAGAGGCCCGCAGTGAGGACGAGCAGCACACACAGCCGCGGCACAGACACACGGCCCCATGCTCGCCCTGCCCCTGCGTCCCGGCCGCGGGGCCCTCGCCCTAACCCTGCGCTCTCCCCTCTTCTCTCTTTTGTGCCCCCTCGTCCCCTCCCTGCAGAGCGGCTCCGGCCAGCGCAGCCAAGGCAGCTCCATCCCCCAGAAATCCCAGGCCAACAAGTCTGCCTACAACAGCTACAGCTGGGGCGCCAACTGAGCCCCCTCGCGCCCCGCTCGCTTCCGGAAGAGAAGAAAAATCCCAGCGCAGCCGACACCGAAGGAGCCCGGGCAGGAGCGGCCCCTCCATGGGCAGCGCTGGCCCCGCGGCCGGGCCAGGCAGCGTGGCCCGACGGCGGCTCCGCGGCGCCCGTTCTCAGCCACCTTTCCTGTTGTATGTAATATAGAATTTGTAATTTTTTTTCCTTTTTTTTTTTCTCTCCTCTCTCTGCATTCAGACTCTGAACCGTTTGCCGTAGGGGCCTTTTTTTTTTTTCTTTTTTTTTCTTTTTTTGGTTTTTACTCCCTTCTCCCCCTTTTTCCTCCCCCCAAATACCTCCG
>JAWLRI010000625.1:0-22753 GCA_034781795.1 Crypturellus tataupa
TGGGGGCCAGGAGCGGTCTGCCGCTCCTGGCACCCCGCCCAGTAACGGGGTTCCAGCCAATCCCCCAACTCCCCCAATCAATCCTGACCCTCACTCCGCCCATGCTCCTCCCCTGTCAAATGTTATATATACACCTGTTAAGAATAAACTTGGGCCTTTTGCCACCAAGCTTCTGGCTTGTACCTGTTCATCCTAACTTGGACCGAAGGGCGGGTCATAGCTTGGGCCTGCTGCGATTCCTGGTAACAGGTGGCTTCCTGAGCTCTCATAGAGCAATTTAAGGGAGCTACCTGCCGCGCCGAATCCCAACTAGCGGCGATCCACCCGCCTGAGCGCCACCCGCAGGACCTGAAGGCTCCAGAGGACTTACGGGTGGTGAGCCGCACTTTAAGGGCCCAGGGCTGGGGGGAGCGAATAAAGCCTGTGGGCCTCGGGAGGGGGGTAAACTCAGGGATAAAAAGGACACGTCGGACCACCGGGATCCATTTGTTTGTTATTTTAGTTTATTTACTTTTGCGTCTTTCGGTGTCGGGCTTCTCCTGGGGTTGAGCCTAGGGAAACCCCGGCAGGGTCCCGGGTGGGGTTTACCCTTTTATTTCTCCTTATTATTTATAGTTCGCCTTCTGTTTACCGGGCCCCCTCGGAGTTCGGCCAGGGCCCGGGCGCCCGCGCCGCTCGGAGTTTGGCCAGGGCGGGTTTTTAGTTCCCAGCCAATTTATTTTATAGTTCTGTTCCGTTGGCGGCGCTTTGGGCGGGTTAACAAACTAGACCTTTTTGTCCTGTTTGTCAGTACCACGTCTAGCAACGCCCCTCTCCTTGTTGGCTCATTTACCACCTGCATCAAGAACTTATCTGCAACGTTCTGCAGACTCTCAGTTCCTAACTCTGTGATCATCCCAGCAGACATGAGGGTGGTTGAAGTCCCCCATAAGGACCAGGGCCTGTGGTTGTGAGGCAGTACTTGCAGCTGCTTCATCCACTTCCTTTTCCTGGTCAGGAGGCCTGTAGTAAAGGCGCACTGCAGTGCTGCCCCTGTTGGCCTGCCCTTTAATCCTCACCCACAGGCTCTTGACTCCTGCATCATCTCATGAACAACTCCCCCATGTGAAAAACAACTTCCTTCCTGGCCTGTCCTTCCTAAAAGCCTAAAGGCATCTGCGGTCACATTCCAGGCATGAGAGCTGTCCCACCATGTCTCAGTAACTGCAGTGAGATCATGACCTTGCAATTGCACGTGTATCTCCAATTCCCCTTGTTTATTCCCCATGCTACATGCATTTACATAGAGGCATTTAATGTGGGCATCCAACATGCCTCTCTTTCTAGCTGAGGGAGCTGTAACTTGGCTCTGTGAGCCTTCAGTAGTCTTCATGCCGTTTTCCATCTCCAGGCTTCAGGTATCATTCAATGGATAGGTACACTTGACATCCACAAATCCATGGGCCAAAATGGGATTCACACAATAGTGCTGTGAGAGCTGGCACATGTTATTGCTAGGTCACTCTCCAACATCTTTGGAAGGTTGTGAATAACAGGAGAGGTGTCTAGATAGCTCATGGAGACTCCTTCCTTGGAGATAATCAAGGGTCGTCTGGACACAGTACTGGGCAATGTGCTGTAGGTGACCCTCATGGAGCAATGCGGGACCTCATCTCCAGAGGTCCCTTCCAACTTCAGCCATTCAGTGGTTCAGTGATTCTTTGATCATGATTCATGATCATTACTCCCAGTAACTAACTACGGGGCCAGAGAGGATTGGGAAGTGGATATTGAGTACATCATTTTCCAGTCCGAATGAGTTCCTTAGTCTGCAAGAAGAGACAATGCTGAGGGGCACAAGACCTATTTGCGAAGCAAAGCATTTGGAGACACAACCGTGCTGGCCTTCCCTGCAAGGCCAGACACCAGAGTCTGTCATTGCCAGGTAAAGACCACAGCCATGGCCTGGTCTTGGCCGTCACGGGTTTTAGGTGCCACTGGGGATCTGCTGCCAGAGCCGCCTTGGGCTTCCCCTTGCAGTGCTGGGCAGTGTTGGTGTTTGGGTGGTGACAGTGTCAGTGCAGCACAGGGTTATCACCAGGCCCAGGGATGCTGCTGGGATGTCTGCATCTCGTCACATTCCTAGCCCTTGGGTGTGCACCAGGGTCAAAGACATTGCCATGACATCGCCATCGCATCTGAATCCCATCCTTGCGGTGTCACCAGGCCAAGGGCTATAGCCATAACACAATCTCAGGCCCATTATAAAGGTGGTGCTGGGGTGGCCTTGGGTCACTTTGCCTGTTCTTGAGCGAGCCCTTCTACTTCCAGACTTCCTGTCATCAGCTTTGAGATGATTTCTTTCTTCTTGTTGGGTTTTCCTCCTGTGTGGATGCCCCTGGCTGGGGCGCTCCTGGCAGCTCCTGGGTATAGGCTGTGCTGAGCAGTGGGTGCCATGGGTGGGGAGGTATCTGCTGGGCAGGACTGTGGTGCTGCTGCCCGGCCTGGTCTGGGCTTGCAGGTCATTGCTGGGGCCACTAACATAAGCTGGGCCGTGTTTTCCTTTGCAAACAGGACTCGGGTGAAGGGCTCGGCACTGCCTGCACACGAGGCCCTGTCACCTTGGTGACATGGACTCTTGCATGCGAGCCATGTGGCAGCTCCTGGCCCTGAGTCTCGTGCTCATTTCCATCTTGGGCAGCCTGATGCATCTTCATGGTCTCTTGTTGGCCATGATGTTCGCCCCCCGAGGTGAGCAGCCCTGTCCCTGAGTGCATCCCCAGCAGCGGCTCCCGGCCAGCACCCCGGCTGCTGGCACCCACGCCTCTGCTGGCCAGGGTTGTGCAGGGTCTGCCCCACGACGCTGACGGCCTCTCGCCTCCTTTCCCACAGACTCTGGGTCCCCCTTTGAGTTCTCAGACGAGGCTCGAGGGAGGAATCTGGAAGGGTAAGCGGAACCCAGCCCTGCTGGGGCTGCCCTGGGGTGCTGGCTTGGTCCTGCAGGCAGGAGCAGGGTGAGACGGGAGGCCAAGAGATGGGCTGGGTTCTCTCAAGCCTGCCAGTGCCAGGGCCTCCTGCTGGGGACACTGGGCAGCCCCAGACCCCCTCCTGACCTGCCTTTACCCTGCAAGGTGCCCAGGCACAGGCCGCAGACTGGTCCATGGCCCATCCCTGCCTCGCTGCCGTGTGCAATTCGGGGTGACCAGGTGGTGTTCCTGGGGCTGGGCGAGGAGCACGACTTCGACTTCGTCTCCAGGCAGCCCCATATGGACTGGCCCCTGGTTGTGTTGCGTAAATTCATCCTGCAGCGCCCATCCTAGTCGCGGAGACCAGCCCATCTCGGTCTCCATCCCCCTTTGAGTCTTCCAGCAACTCCAGAAGGAGCCCTCCCCCAGGGCTGCAGCACTGCGACACAGTGGAGCTCTGCTCCGGGGACACGGAGGCTCCCTCCCCTCCTGCAGCTGTCTCTGGTTGGCGAGTGGCGCTGGGATCCCTGCTCCACCCGGGCTGTGCCTGCGGGGGCTGGTAGGTGCTGGGCAGGGGGGCTCCATTGATGCGTCGCCATGCTCAGGAGGAGGAGAGGACGCAGGGACCTCTGGGCCGCCCATGTCACCTGTGGGACGCTGTGAAGCGCAGCTCCTGCACATAGGCTGTGCTGAGCAGTACCCACCGGCCTGGCACCCCTGTCCCGTTCAGGTGAACATCTGTGCACCACAATAGGGTATGCGAAGCCCTTGTCACCTGGGACAGGCGCAGCCCATCAGTGTCTCTCCCTGGACCTCTTGGTTCCCTGTCTCCTTGGGATGAATCACAAAACATCAGCGCACCACAATCCAAGGCCCTTGTCATCAGGAGAGGTGCAGGACACCAGTGCCTCTCCCTGGGTCTTCCTCTGCCCACAAAATTCTCATCTTCACCAGACAACCAGGCAGGAAGTGCCCCTGCTCCTGGCCCTGGCAACAGTGACACCTCCGTGCACATGGGTTCCCATAACAAGGATCCTCGGCTGCCTCAGGAAACGCGACAGGAGCAGCCGGAAGATGGCAGGGGAAGTGGCTGAAGTCGAGCTCAGGGTTGAGCTCAGGACACACGGACTGGGGGGAAGCCCAGAGCTCGTGAGGCCTCCCCGGCTGTCGGGCTCAGCCCGGGGCAGTGACGGCAGATGGGGTCTGAGCAGGAGAGGCGGGACTGCAACCACGCAGCCGCTGCATGACTGGGCAGCTCATTGGACGGCCTCGCACGTGGTCTGCGCGCCGTCACCCGGCTGGTTGGCTGGGTGGGTTGCTGGGCTCCGCGTGTTGCCGGGCAGGGCTGGGGCTGCTCTGGGATTGGAAGCTCTGTAAGTTGTGTTAAACCCTCAGTAAAGGTCTTTGGTTGCACCCCCACCAAGGTCCATGGTTTATATGCTGCAGCCGCCAGGCCAGGATAAGCAGCTGCGGGACACCAGAAAGCTCAGTACTGGGCAGAGACACCGCTAACCAGCCCCACACTGAGCTCGGTGTTCCTCTCACTGAGGGTCAGTGCAGTAAATGTGCAATAAACATTTGTGCGCTGTGCAGTGGCAGTCGAGAGTGCTTCTTCCCCAATCTCACCCTTCCCTTGATCCCAATAGTCCCACAGGCCGGGGCCACTGAGATGGAGTCACAGGAAGCCCCCTTGCTCCTGGCCCTGCTCACGGTAGCAGTGACATCTCCCTGAGCACTCTGCCCGACGCTGCTTGCACAGAGGCTCTGGCTGCGAGACCAGCTCCTGCCAGGCCAGGCCCTGCCCTTGGCGACTGCAGGCCCAGCAGCCTCACTGCAGCTCTGCAGCAGCCCCACAGGCCCCATGGGCTCCAGCCCAGGAAGAAGGGGCTCAGGGTAGTGACAGGCATCCGCAAGGGGAAACCATCCTCCAGGAGTCCTCGATGGTGGGGTAGGTGAGGGGAGGGCGCAGCATATGGTCTACCTTGTCTTCTGCAACACTTTGGACGCTATCATCTCCTTTATTTGGCAGAAAGGCAGAGCTAAGTGTTGCGCCCAGGGGCACAAAGTCTAGCTGGAGGCAAGAGATTTTACAGGCAGAGGAGATACCCAGGGAGAAGCCCTGGTGTTCTGCTGGGCCTTATGCTAGCAAAAAAAAAAAGACTGGCTGCAGATTTGAAAGTGGGAGTGCTGAAGGTCAGTCCTGCCGAGGAAGACAGAGGCAATAAAAACACTAAGCATCTTGTCCTTTCCCAAGTCCTTGTCACTATCTCCCCTTTCCCATCTAGCAGAGGGCCTGATATTTCCTAGTCCACTTCTCCCCCTGGTCCCTTCCAGAGCTGAGCTGAACTTGGAGGCAGCCTTCCACAGAAAGAAGCAGCTCCAGTCAGATCACTGATGGATTCAGGGGCTACCACACTGGATGACGAGGCAAGTAGGACATATTGTCCCAGCAGAAGCCTTCCAAAATCCCATCTCCAAGACTGCAAGTCCAGGTCTGCAGTACAGAAAACTTGGCATCCAGTCACTGAGAGGAGAGCAACAACGTCACAGCACTTTCCCTCTGCTGTGCCTCCTCCTGAGAACTGCGTGCCCTGCTCTTTTCCTGACCAGCTCCTCAGAGCTGGTATAGCTCCTGAGTATACATAGATCGAGACGACTCCAGTTTTTGCATGAAAAGATGAGAGTCTCCTGAAGTAAGAATACTTTTAATCAGGAAAATTCGCTAATTCATGACTTCCAGATTATCCTTTCACTGTTTCACCTATGGAACAAAAAAGAACTTGAAGTGCAAGGAATTTCTTTTTTTTTTTTTTTTTTTTGGTGCACTCCACTGGAGATTTACCATGAACATTTTGTCAAAAGAATAGCATCTGTCTTGGGTGACATGAAGAACAACTCCTAGAAAGCCAGCCCCCAAGCCCCAGAGATGGGGCAGCACTATAGGGGAAGCAGCTGTGTCACCAGCCCATCCTCGAGATGTGCCTCTGCCCCTGCGCTGGGATATTTCAGGAAAAACACCAGGAGGATGGACAGGTGCTTCTCGGAGCCAGACCTGTCCCACAGCTCCTTTGAACAATAATAATAAAAAACACATAAAAACATACTGTTCATAATAAACACCACATGGTTATTTGTTGTCACCATCATCTTGTCCTGTTAATTTCACATTCGAGTAGTTCTCCTCCCACGCATGCAATATCCAGGAGAAGCTTCTCAGGAGCATGGGACCTGACACAGCCCCCTGCAGAGACCTGCTCCAGGCAGGCAGCTGCTTCCCCACTGCTCTCCAGCCCCCGTAGGGCCACTGAGAGCTGCACAAAGCAGACCCCTATGCTGCTTTCCTGGAACACAGCCCCTCTGCAAGGCTCAGTGACCCTTTCTCACCTAGAAGCTGCACAGAAACACAGTCACGAAGGTGGACAAGTGCCCTCTGGTTTTACAAGAGAGGGCAACTTTTTACACCCCCTGTCTGCATGCAGCAGAAAGGAAGATACATGGGGAAAGGGAATGTGCCCTGTAGAAAGGGAGATGTGCCCTGCAAATGCCGCCAGCTCATGCGCGCAAACCCAGCCACAAGCCTGAGGGGCTTTTGGGCGAACCACAACCTTTCAGAGCTCCCTGACCAAGGCTTAGCACATGGGTCCCGGTCCCGCACAGGCTTGGACTCGTTGGAGCTCGGCTGTGTCTTCCATGGGGAATAGAAAGAGTTTTACACACCATAAGCATTCTGGGCTCCTTAGCCAAGCAGCGAGTCACAGAGTTGATCCTACGGCTGTTCCGAACTCACCCTTCCTGCATGCCACAGTCCTACCAGCAGCTGCCCAGACCCAAAACTGCAGCTCCAGGGTCACGCTCGTATGTTGGCAACTTGGAACAGGGTTTTTGAAGCTGAAATGGGGTGATGCTGGATGGGGTGGGTGCTCTGGTAACACAGCACACAGAGAAGGCAGAGTTACTGAATGCCACGTTTACTTCAGTCTTAACTGCTAAGGTCAGCCCTCGGGAGTCCCAGACCCTGAGGACAAGAGAGAAAATATATGAATACATTATTATATTCTATTTACAAATTTCTATTTCCAAATGTAAGGAATACCACATGGAATACCAGATGTTCATATCCATATCATTCACCTCTAGATATTTGAAGGGCAGAGTGTAAGAGCATGTAGAAAATGAGCTACATTTTCATCAGCTCATAAGACTTCTTCATATAGCTACCACAGTCTATGGAAGATTTAGCATCTTTAACTCAAATAAATGCAGTATTAGGAAAGATACAGCTTTCCTTACCCTCACCACAGTCCCTGGTCATTTGCCATATTCTGCTAACACCCAGTGCAAGAAACCATGTGAAGAGAGAAGACAGGGTGAGAGAAAATGGTCAGCAGATTTTCTTGCCCACAAGAAAATAAGAGGATGGAAAAGTAGCCTGAAGTTTTCCCCTCTATAGGTTACATCAAAGTTAAGAAATTCATCCAGCCAGGGCCAAGGTTTCAGCCCTGGCAAACAACCACTCTCGCTACCTAAGTGCTCTCCTCTCCTTGGCAGTGCTTGGCCAGTGATAGCCAATCATTCCCTTGACCGTGCTCATGAGTGCCGCACAGTCTAGGAACTGGTCCCAGCAGGCAATCTGCATGATGTGGTTTCTGGAGAGAAGCAGAGAAGCCCTTCAAGTTGCTGCAAAAGTAATAACAGCACAGTGTGAAAGGCAATGTTACCCAGTTTGTCTTTTTTGACAAACCAAGTTCTCCCAACCAAATATACCAATCTCCTTGAGCAATGCTTTATTGCATGTAGCAGAGCATGAAGAGGGAAAGACTATCCCCTGGATCAGACAAAGGAAAAATAAATACGTTATGCAATTATACCATTTCCACTTATTTGACATGGTAATATACATTCAGTTGAAGTTTTGCCAGCCTGTGTAGTATAACAGCTAACCTCGTATAATATAGTAAGCAGTCTTGCCTTCATGGTGATAACATATATACAGTTTCAGTGACCTGGTGGCTCAAATAGTGCCACTCAAAGACTAATATGGCATTGCAGGACAGAAGATAAAAAGAACGTACTTACTGAATAAGGTCAGAAAACTAACATAAATGAGATTCCAAGGCTCCTTATTCATCCTCTGGAGAGAGCTACATGTTTCCAAATGGAAATGCAAAAAGCTTTGTTATGAAAAGGGAGCATTGTAGACTGAGCAAGATGAAACTGCTAAGCATAGGATGTATCAAATAACCTCAATTCTGAGACCTTATGTTTGTGGAGTCAGATGTGGTCCGTACAGTTTGGATACAGCTGACCAGGCTTTTCTCACTCTCTTACTCACCAGTTAGTACTAGTTCACCAACCACTCTTGGCTGAAGAGTGGATTTGTGACAATGCCCAGCCATAAACTGCATCTAGAACGTGGTACATCACCCTATAGGGAGTACATAATTCAGTATGGAATGTATAAAAGTTGTCAGCCTACATTAAAAATATATTAATGAAGTATAAAAATATCTTGCTTAGTTACACATCAGGTTGGCTAAACCATATATACCATATTGATATATAACTTCTCTCATGACGCGGTGAGAGACTTTTACACCCCAAATGGCAGTGTTAGGAAGGTACAGTAAACTCTAGATTCTTTTTAGCGTTCCCACCCAATAAGTTTAATTGTTTTAAGTATCCTTAAATGAAAAATGACTAAAATGTATAAACATTACTAAAAAGTCAGCTTCATGCGGAGAAATTAAAGCTCAAGAAGTTTCAACAACTGTGACTAGAATAAAGATTAGAATGAAAACCTACACATGACCCTATTTGCAGTAGTTGCTAATACACTTTCTGATAATTAATACCATTTTCCAGATAAGCCACACAGAGAATAACAAGGAGATTTTCTTCTCTGCAAGAAATTTGCACATGAAAACAATCATGGACACATTCTGTATTCAGCTTTGAGTTATACCAGATAACTTAAAGCTCAAGCATTTCAAACACCTCTCCTTTTCAGAATGAGGATAACTGGGGTGTATTCTGCATGAAATACTTATCCCTGTTTTAGCACTTTACATTTAATATACCTTTCTTCAAATGTTTCATCACAGAAGAGGAGAAAAAAAGAAAAAATGGTAAAAATAAAATAGGCAAAAGTCATTATTACAAGCAAATGAATGACTCTCCTAACTCATATTTTTTAAATGTACCGTAATTTAAGTGGATTAGTTATCCAAATCAAATTGAATGACAAACTTCGAGATAAAACTGAAGAGGACAGTAGTTTTTATTTTGTCTGCATTTAATTTCAGTCTTTTCATGGAATCATAGAATCACAGAATCATTATGGTTGGAAAAGACCTTTAGGATCATCGAGTCCATCCGTAAACCCTTCAACACCATGCCTGCTTATCCAGGTCCCTAAGTGTCTCATTTACACGTGTCTTGAACTCTATAGATATTTGTATCAAACTAGACCTACTGTGTTTGTGAGATGGCTTGCACAAGATGGAGATTATACAAAGAATGAATATCATTAGTAACTGTTTCTAAATAGGATACCATGATCACAATCTCTAATATCAAATTTTCTAAAAGAATTGAACTTCAGCCTATATTTACTCTTTAGCGATTCTGAAAATAAAATTTGAAAGCAAAGATGGTCAGATATCTGATTCTTTACAAGTGTGCTGCCATGCTCAGTTACTCTCTGGTGTTCGGGGCTATGTTATAACCAAGCCTCTAATTTAAAGACTATATAAACTTCCAGTCAAACTTACTAGAGACATCAAAACCTTGTTATGAGCAAGTGCTTGCTGCAGTATATATCTATAAAATTACACACACTATATATGAAATATTTCCTATAGTCTGAAGCACTGCAAAAAATGAGTAGTCGGTGTAGATAGTAACACACACACACCACATGCAGCTACCAAAAGTACTTCAATATCATTGTAAGTCACATGAAAATGCTCTTTCAAGCACTCTTTTTTTTTCCCCCTAGCGTAACATCTCACTTCCCAGTACAGCTGAGGAACTGTTTATTATTTTAAATCTAAGCAAGTTCCTGAGATGTCCAAGTTCCACCAAGCTAAATGAACTGACCTTTCAACAAATCCAGAAAATTAGAAGCACGAGCTAACTAGGGTCAGCGTTCTCTCATATTCCGCACGTTGTTGAAAAGGTCTCATAAGACTCATCTGAACATGCTTCAGCTATAGCACAGCTGAAAAATCAACAGATGAGGGAAATAGCAGAGAAAAATAATTATTCTTATTTGCAGTTGAAGAACTTGCTTGGAGAATTAGAAGGACTACATGAAATAAACTTGAAAATTTGCTGTTCTTCAGCCTGTTTTAGCTGCAGCTAGGATGCAGGACAATAGGATATCAGAAAAGAGGGAAGGCATCATTATGCATGCAGCTAATGATACAGGAGAGCAATTTTTCAATCAATGATGCTTCCTCATTTTTAATTTTCTTCTCACCAATGCTTACAAACTAATAAAGATTACTTATTGGTAGGACCTATATTTTCAAAGGTTAAGGTCTGGCTCAGCAAGCTCTTTTGTTGTTCTGTAGCAGAAGCAAAAGGTTTTTTTGAAGAAAATATTTTATATTATGTAGACAGCTGATGGAATTTTGTAAATTGTAAAACGAATCAAAATTTCACAAAACATCTGGGTTGAGATGATCCAGAAAGCTTGGTCCCATAGAAACAGTTTAGTGGAATGAAACTGATACTAACTGATATTTAAACTTTATATACATATATGTGTAATTTTATTAATCTGAAGTAATCTTTTTCAGTATTCAGCAAGAATTGTCCAGCTAGGAATTAAACATACCTCCTGGATACCCCAAAGTGATAGCCAGTAGGCACAGAATATGTTATGAAATAGACGTATTAGTCTATAACACACCAGTTCACAAGTTCAGATATTGTTACCATGCACATCTCTGAACTCACTTCTTACCATCTGTATGACAACTGCATTTCCTCCATCGGGAAAGATGGTGTACCAGATCTGTGTTATGACTTTCAGGGCACAAACAATCAAGAAATACATGAATAATCATCTAGCTTGTTTACATTGCTCTGCCTTATTTAGGATTTTTACTGGCCTATGACAAAACTGCTAATAATGGAAAAGGAGCGCTATTTATGTATTATTCATTTAATGAATAGTCCCCTATTCCAGTGCCTTTGCCATGCTAAGTCACCAGCAGCTTGTTGGCTACAGAGATATTTTTCCACATAAGCGCAAGGTTATTTTGTCAAGCGGCTTCTAAGAGCAGACATTCTTTTGTATATTCTCCTTCCAGCTATTCACATTCACTGGTAGCAAATTGCTTTTCTCCTGCCCTGCTTGTACAGAAAGAAAATTCCCCAGTGATGCTGCTTGAGCCATTTCCTGACTGCTTGTCAACAGGACAAATTGTCCTGCCTCTCTCTCATCCCTTCTCCCCCTCATGCCTGTTCTCAAGGTCTTTTGAATTCTGTCTCTCTTGTCAGCAAAGTAATATTCCAAATATTGTCAGTAATGCAACAACCTCACTTTGAACTCTCTTTTTTGGCTCCCTAGCCTGGTGAGCAATTCTCACTTGTTAGAGGAAAGGAGGGCTACCCATTTTCGCTGCTGGCAGTATTCATAAAACAGGAGTTACAGATAACAGTGAAGTTTTTCACACTTTCCTCCCCTTGTGACTCTGGTTACACCTCTACTTCTATTTAATTGTTCTGCACACTACTGCTACCAGGATAACATAATAATGTAGAGAAGAGATGAGAATGATGTTAAATCAAGCAAATGTCACAGATTCCAACAGGTTTTTTTTTGTTTCTGATCTTGTCCACTTGGCCTATGGGATGTATCTTTGCCATAGAACCTACCACTTGGAGTAACATATAAAATGTCTAATCACTTCATTGGATCAAATCCAAACTCCATCTGATGATCAAAGGGACATACAGCTGCAGAAACACAAGCAAGAGATGAGGCTCTCAGGCTGTCTGCAAAGCTGAGAATAAGTGAAACGTTTGACAGAGAAGAATAGGTGTTGGCAAAATTGCTTGTTCAAATTTTAAAGGGAAAATTGAAATCATGCTGCCATAAACTTCAGATATTAATCACTGCAGAGGTGTTACTGTATAGAAGAGATGCTTTTTCTTCCCAAGAATTTCTTTGGCTCAGGATCTGAGATATTTTGACCCAGTTTGAAAATGGTCTGAAGGAGAAAAGCTATTTCTTTTCTTGTTGAAATTTGCTAGTCCTCTGTTCATTTTCAGAGAAAGAAATATTTAACTAGCTTAAATGTCTCCCCAAAGTAGTCATCCTCAGCAGCTACAGGACCAGTGCTAATATCAAAATTGGTTTGTAAAAATAGAGAAAAATAAATAATGAGAAATAAACAAGAAATAAACAATAAACAGCAAATTTAAATTTGCAAGGATGCTAGGGCATAAGTAGAGGCCATCTTTGTATTAACTACAGGACTAAAAGGGATAACTTTTATATCCACATTTAACTTGCTATATAATGCTAGACAGGTTGTTTAATTTCAATATCTCAAATTTCACACACAAGCTATGCAGAGTGAAACCTAAGGCTGAATATTTGTTTACAACTTTGAGATCTTTGGATATAACAGGTGAGATAACACATAAATAACTCCTTATGGACATCACATTAAATTAATATGCAACACTTCAAGATAAATCCTTTGGCCTGTTTGCTTTATTTTTTAGTGTCTAGGCAGGTCAGTGCAAATTTATAGTAAGAATGCAGCTTTTTAGATCTTGGATTTGTTTTGTTTTTTTGGTTGGTTTGGTATGTTTTTTTTCTCTATAACAAAGGATAAGGAGTATTCTGTATAAAAAACTTTGTCCAGAAACTTAATGCAGGAAGTGCATTAAGTGTGTATCTTTCTACTGAAAGTATGTTAAGTGCATTAAGCATATATCTTTCTGTTGAAGATGGTCACTCTTTCTATGGGCTTTCTGAAAAATATGAACTATTCTACAGGGTCAGGGTCAGGGCCAGAAAGTTTTGCACCTGAAAGGATTCAAACCTATTTAAGATGCCGCATTCCTCATAAGTGAATATTTCTAAGACAGTAAGTTGTCCATCATTTATTTTTCACCTATTTGTATCTTCTTTTATATTTCTACCTCCAAGAGTGATTGTGGATGAAGTGACACCTGTCTAACTCGGCTGCAAACATCATGCTTATGAACTAGGCATTATAAGAAATGGTCTCGGCTTTAAGCCAGGAAATAGTCATCTGAAGACTGTTTGCCAAATGAATTTCAGCAATTGGTGAAGGTTTTTCTTATTGTTGTTTTGCAAATACAGATACTATTTGCTGAAGCAAGGTCTTTCAGTAGGAGATTTAGATAGGAAAAAACAGTGTATTTCAAACAAATTGGAGCAAGCAGCTAGGGCTTTGGTCATTACCAGCTTCAAATTGTCACAAAGTTGGACTCTTTTTGCAACCTAAGAGCTTTCAATAAGGAATGTCTTTGGAAGTTTATAATTAGGGATGATGTAACTGCATTTTTTGCCATCAGGACATTAATATTTCCTAGGCACCTACAACTGTCTGTTTGTGGACATAAACAGAAGTGTCTCAGCTTGGCTGGGCTGGGTAACTGTGGATGTAGTTTAGTTCTCATGGCCTAAGCTCCAAGAGAACTGCAAAACTTGATTTCCCAATGTGCATTGAATGAGAGACACAACATATAGTCGGGATTTACTAGGGAATTGTGCTCTGCACAGAGAATTGACTGATACTTTCCCCTAAAATACTCAGGGAAGAAGGTGCTCTGTTACAGCCCTCGGTTATTCAGCTTTATGATGAAAGAGAATCTGGAGCCTGGAGTCCCCATCACAGGGATTTCATGAGGTCAAGGGGCATGATTTGCACATCAAGCTCTTCACAGACAGTCCTCTAACGGCACAGCTTTGGTGGGTTCCTTGTACTTTTCAATACAATTTGGTTAAGAAGAGACCACAAAGGAAGACAGTCTTGCAAGCAGGGACAATCAGCTGGCTTTGGAGAAAATCCTGAGTTACAGTCCTTGATTTATGGCTAATTCCAGAACTGTCTGTGTTGTATTTGTGTTGTATTAAAGAGAAAAAAAAAAAAATCCTGGAGTCGTGCAGGCACTATTTTAGCCCTCTAGTCACCCACGAGTTTTGAATGAAAGATCTTGAATAGGAGAGGATTAAGACCTGTAAATCCTAAGCAGAGAGAGTTACCTACTCAGAAGATTTTGTAAAGCTCTGATGTCCTAAAAAAACCTCCAGAATTTGAAACACTTTCACTCCATACATTCAGCTGGCAAGGTAGGGCTATGTTTAGCTGTAGTGCAACATCTAAATCCCTTTCCTTGGAAAAAACATTCAAGATATTCTTCTATGTTATAGAAAGAACATATATATTCATGTCTGTGCCTGACAAACTAGACTACATGAATGCACCTTGAAAAGAGTATGTTCAACAATAGTTTTGCCTATGCACTGAGCCCACCAAGAGCTACACATGTCCCTTTTAGCAGTAAGAGGGCAAATCATTCCACAACCAACCTTAAATCAACTGCTTCCTATAGTTGGATTATGGTGCCTATCTTGAATTCTCTCCGAACTGTTCAAACCCCAGAAGCAGGAATATAAAATTCCTGTCCAGCAGGACTGATCAATACAAACAGCCTAGTTCCTTCCAAATCATTTCATACAGTTACTAAATATTGCACAATGCTGATGTTTGAAATAAAAATTGAGAAACACATAACATCCCTCGATCGATCAAATATATCCCTTAGATCATCAGCCAGATAAATTTGTTCATTACAGACAAGTCTCTAGAT
This sequence comes from Crypturellus tataupa, assembly GCA_034781795.1. Lineage (NCBI taxonomy): Eukaryota > Metazoa > Chordata > Aves > Tinamiformes > Tinamidae > Crypturellus > Crypturellus tataupa. The sequence continues at coordinate 14,808 of JAWLRI010000625.1, forward strand.
AGATAGCATGATAGCTAACATTGGTCTCCAGGCAGTTAGCATGTAGATAAATCTGTATTTGGGCAGTTAATAAAAAAAAAGTTTTAAAAATATTTTAAAAACATCACTGGATATTATTTTATTGCTTTACACCTGACCTGAAAACTCAATGAAGAAAAAATGCAGGAGCTAATAATATAAATTTATATATTTATATATTGATCTAGTTTTTAAAAGAAATGACTATAAAAATGTTAACAACAAAAATGAGTAATAGATTTGTGGATCTGAGTAAGAAGAGAAATACTTAACATTGATCCAAGTACTGAGGCACTTCGACAGTGGCTGAAAGAAACAGTGAGGAATGCAGAACCAGAAAGGCCTGAACATTTCAGCTGCGAATGCAATATCCATCCTCCTCGCCAGGCAAGATATGCAGCTGTGAATCTGGTCCCAGCCTAGATTGCTATTCTAGATGATGGAGTTTCTATGCTCTCTTTGGAAAGGTTATACAGCTAAGCAAATTGCGATATTAGCAATTACGTGTCATCCCTTAACTGGTAGTAAAAGAGAAGACCTAATATGCCTCATTTTAAACTCCCTTGTCAATATCACTGCCTGTTTACCCTTTACACTATCGTTAATTATTTCCTCTTTTGTAGGTATAAATATGACTGAAATAACTTTGTATATTGTCACTACCCCACCCAAATATAGTTTTAGTCCAGCAAAGATTTTCAGTTCTTTCTATCTGTGTTTCCAGTGATATCGTCGTTTTCTACATACACACTATATATTGAGGTGTTTGCTAAATTAAAGATTTAGGATCTCCTCAGATGGCACAGGATTGTAGCTAGGCAGGACACTAAGAAATGCGCTCATTTAATACGTTTTCTGGATATTTTTGTTGCTTTTCTCCAAACTTTTTTCAAAGCCTGAACTCCAATCTGAACTGAAGGCAGAGGTCTAATTTTGGTTTCATCATTACTAAATGACAAACAGCATTTTATTTCCATGCTGACAGGTAGCTTTAATTTGCTTGGGAAGAGCTTAGAGAGATATTACTACAGCTTTTCCAAAAAAAAGCCTTAAACTGATTACTGCCTTCAATATATGGACTGAAATGTAACTCACTTTTTCTTTGTTCTTTCTCTTTTTTTTTTCTTTTTACTTTTATTACATTGCTAATCTCTTGCTATATTCCAATCCAATTCTGTGCTTTATGTTCTAATTTGTCCATTTTAGTGACTATCATTGTTTAAGGATTTTTATTTTTTAATTAAAACAGTTGTTATAGTTCTAAAATATGCAATTTTCCTAATGAAATTCCTAATACAAACTGCGGTAGGAGTTTTTTTGTGTAAAGTCACATTTAATATGATGCTGCTACACATTTTACTACGAGGATACTTAACATTTATTCAACTTATGTAGCATTTTACTCATCACTTTAAAAAATGGATTGAATGGTGAATTGATTTTTTTCCAAATAATTATCATTACAATAACATAATCTAACCTGCTAAATACAGCAGAGTCTCTACAATTGTGGAAGACAACAAGACAGTGGTTCAGAACATTAGCATGCCGGAACATTGTGTCTTCTCACCCATTCACCACCTTGTAGTAAAAGATTTATTTTGTCCCTCTTTGTGTCCTTTACAAAATCATGACTTTAAGTTATGGTCTTGAAAAAACACAGTTAGTTATGGATTGCTGCTCAACTTGTCTAAACAACTCAAGGCAAATGAAGCCTAACCATGGTGAAATATTGGCTTGCTTCATCATAGTACAAGCCTATATATAACCACAGATGAAACTGAAAGATGATAATGGAATGTCAAAGCTTTGTGCTATATGCAGGGATCCAAGACTTGATCTCCAACACAGATTTAAATATCTTTAGCTGAATATGATCTCGATCAATGTCTTGTCAAGAAAAAGTACTATACATCTGAAAGATCCCTTGTCCTCTACCTGGCTCAGGTGTAGGGTTCTGAACATAGATTTCTGTGCCTAAAATAGTATATTCATAAGTCCCATTTAGCTACCACCCAACAGAGACTTACTTAAAGTTTTTTCTTGAAGCAGCTCAGTGGTGTCACCATTACTTTAAGTTTCAGCTGTGCTGGATCCACAAACCAGAACTTCTCTACTTTCTTGTACCTGAGCTACAAGCAAAATAATATTCTCAGAATACAAATTCCACAAGATTTGGTGGTAACCTACTTTTGCAATGATAACTCATTTTTAGTATAAATCTGTAGCATTCTCTCATCCCTACTGAGTTCTGGATTAACGCATTTGCCCCCAAAATATACAACTGATTGCTTATTGCAAATTCCTCTTTAAATATGTTAGCTGCTGGACTGGACTTTGAACTTTTGTTTGCCCCTAGGTTTGAGTCATGGAAGATATTTCTTCAAACTTGAAGGCACTCACAGCTAGATTCATAAAGCTTTTATGAAACTGAAGCCTCCCATACTTGAAGAATTCCCTCAGTAGAAGTCTCTGGCTCTTTATACAGCTATTTACTATGAATGGCAAGCTGACCTCTTATACACTTCATGAAAACAACATCCCAAGCAAGCTAGAATTTGTATTTTTGAATTAAACCTGACAAGATAAAAAGGCAAATAAGCTCAAAGAAGACTGTATTTTAACAACAATGTGTACCTAGGTCTGCTACATGAGGACAATTCTACCATGTACCCAGGACTGAAACAGACACAGAGGGTTCAAAGTTGTTTGTTAACAATTTCTTTTAAAAAATTTAAAGCAAAGTGTAATAACAGTTTATTCCTCCAGAGACTCTGAGCTTACCTCTTCACATCTCTCTTTTTTTCTTTCCAGTCAGAAAGGGAGAGAGAACTAAACATTTTAAAAGCCTGATTATAGAATAAGGAAATAGAAATTGTCTGCAGAGACATTTTTACTGTCTTCACATTATGGAATGAAATGCCAGAAAAGAGACATTAATATAGTATATCCAGCATTAAAAATAATTGTGTGGCAATATTGCGTCTACTGTAAAAATGTTAATAAAGAGCTGCAGTATCATCATAAAATTTAAAAAATACTACTTAACATGGCAATTAACAATAATAATTAATACAAAAGAATTATAGTATCTTGCTTAATTCCCTAATTATTAGTAAAGATCTCTGAGAGAAAAGCAAAGAAACAAAAAAGCTTAAGGTGTTTAGAGTGAAATAAGAGCAACCATATTTTGAAGTCAAAGCCCATAGTGGATGTTGACTCATATCAGAGCTGAGTCATAAATCTACAGAAATATTATTCTATAATACAGCGAGGTTTAGATCATTTCATACCTGCTTATGTAGCTCATACACAAGGAAAATTAATAAAGAATATTGAATTAATGTAACCTGTAGGAGTAGATGCTCATGCTATATTGCCAGTGTATAAAGAAAGTTGAATTCTTACTAGAAAAGCCATATTTTCTGTATACTTCGTGATGTAAAGGTATTCAAAAATCATGGGCAAATGAGTGTCTCAGATGTGCAGATAGGAAGACTGACATCCTATGAAAGCAATGTATCTCCTGTATACAGCTAGCTTCGTTCAGGATACTTTCTTGTCTTTTACAAGGATAAGAACAGGACAGAGAGAATAATTTCTCCTTCAATACTCAAGAGCAATCACAGGGAAATGTCTGGAGTGTTGCTCTTCTGCAGAGAGGGCAGAGTCATGACCCCCATATCTGCTAGAGGATGCTGTTATCCTGAGCAATTGTATGAAGGCTAGACATAGTCTTTATAATAAAGGCCAACAGGAGACACCAGAGATTTAGATTTCTAGCAGTTTTCCGCATTGAATCAAAAAAATTATAACCGGGAAAGATAATGTTAACAAACTGCTGTTTGCTTTTTTGTTAATTCTGGAGGTAGAGAACTTAGATCATCTTCTGAAATGACAGTGCAGTCATCTAAGTGAGCTACAGCCAGTAACTGTCAAGAGCAGCCCTAGCACAGTTCTCAGTTAAAATCGCAGTGGATTGTGTTCAGCCACAGAGCATGAACATCACAGACTACGGTGATAAAGTTTTAGGTACTGAAAATTCAGTGGGAGCTTTACACTGACTGCATTTCCATTTTTGTGGATTTTAGATATATGAAGAGCTGTAGTGACATTTGACACTCCCTCTAATAAAATGTTGTTAATTTGTAGATTAATATAAATTGAAAGAGTCCTCTGAAGGTCTCTTCAGAGATATCTAATCAAATCTCTGCTTAGAGCATGCACAAGTTTCCCAGCAAAACCATGAATGGTTCCAAGAATGGAACATGTCTGAACATGTTCCAGAATTTAACTACTCTCATGATGAGAGTCAAATCAAATTTTCTGTATAGTAATTTGCTTCCATTACCTCTAGTACTATCACTGTGCATCTCTGAGAGGAGTATGAGTTTAATACAGTTCTTTCAGGCTCTGTTTGTACATCACATACTCATCTCCCTTTTCTGTGTTGCACATGTTTGGGTACAGGCATTTGGGATGTATCCCCAGATACACACTTTTCAGAGGGAAATGAAAGAGCTTCCGTAAACATGGTAATCCCCAGACACCTCCTCACCTCCATGCCTTCTCTTTTCTTTCAGGTTATCATAACCATTTTCTAGTCAATCGTCTAGTTTAATACCCTCCTCACTAAATTTTCAAATATGTTGGCAAAGATACTCTTGCTCCACTTTATTGGAGATGGGATCCATTTGACAGCAGCCGCATTGCTTAGAGGGTATCATAACCGCCCAAGCCAAAGCCTTGTCTACAAAGCCAGCTATTCAGCAAGACATTGACCCAGAGGAAAGTCCATCTCCTACTCAAACCTTCCCCTTTGCCAGCAGAATCGGGAAGAACAACACCAATAACCCCTGGGTTCTCTTGCTCTGCATTCTCACACCCGGAGCTCTGTAGCTACTATTATGTCCACCCTTGGCAGCATTGCTGATACCCACACTGATGAGCAGCAAGCAGGAATAGACCACGGACTGGACAAACTCTGAAATACTGTAGATCGGAGCTCCATCAAGCTGCAAACCACCAAAAACATCAATTTATAGAAGGAGTCTCCAGGGATTATCAATTGCCTTTTCCTCTTGGTATGTATATTGGATTCAGACTCAGCTAGCTCTGTAGCCTCCTTTAACAGTTCCTCCTCACCTCTTCTGCATCTCCTGGTGACTCAGCAGCTCAAACAGAGCACTCCTCTTTGGGTGAGACAATCATCGCCCCCAGCCCTGGTACCAGCAGTGATGTCACTTACCTGTGTAGCTTACCTTGGAGACTCCCTCTGGGCTGGCACCTGGAGCTGCACCAGCACCACCACTGCACTGAACATTTCCAGGCTCTCTGCACCCCTTCGTTACCATGTTGGTTGCAACAGCTACAAAGTCTCTGTCTTGTGTGCCCCTGCCAATCCATACAGCCGTTCCCCAAGCACCAAATCACTAGATAGTCAACAGGACTTATCTGTTACAGTTGGCAGAAGCAAAAACCTTTATAAGCTACCCCTTAATATGGGCACCAGCCTGGCAAAAAAATGCAGCTTCCAGATGTTCCCTGATGTCCAAGTCTAGAAACAGCTGTGACAACTGGTAATTGCTTTGTGGCATCTCAACCTCAAAATAACTCACAAAATAATAATCATAACAATAGAAAATTAAAGTTAGTATTGACTGTGCTGAAAATTTCTTTTTTTAAAATTATTTAATTTATTATTACCTATGATAAAGCCAAAGCGAAAGTCCTATTGCTTGATGAAAAGCAAACCATGGCTGTTTTTGAAAACTTGTACATTTTTCTCTCTCCATTTTATGGTAGTCATGATTTCTTGGGAAAAGAAAGTCAGGGATTCAAATTATTTTAACAATTGGTAACTATTTTTATATTTACAGCAAGCACTCTGCAAGGGTTCCCAAGTGCCTTCCAGAATAAATAGGTCATCATGAGTATTGCTGCTGATAAAGAACAATTTTTATAATGTTGTTCAGTTAAAGGCTTAGCTGTGACATCTAGGAAAACTCCATCTTGTTTGACATGAGTTGGGCAAAATCATAATACAGAGATATGCATGTAGAAGTATGGCTATTTAAAGATAAACTCTTGGAAGTAGTTAAGGTTATTGAAGCAGTGTTTAAAATATTTTCAAAGCCAGAATATTTGTAGGTACTCAGTGATAGGCCACAAAAAGTGAGTTTGCCTGTGCTTTAGCATGGCTTGATGCAGATCAGCTCTGAAGCCAGTGCCATTTACCTATTTTTGCATGACATTGTGCTAAAAATATCTACTGAGGAAAAAGGCTTTCTTAGCTGAATTACCAAACCTATATTAAACGGATTTAAACAGTATCTGGAGCAGTGTCTAGAGCTCACATCCAGTCTGTTCAGATCATGAGAGCAGCAAACTGGAGCTTGAAACTAACCATGAAAACAGATCATAATAAGTTTTTCATTATTTATGTCAGACTGAAATTTGTAGAACTGTGGTTGCGAAAAGTAATTTGATGGCTTGCAGGCACCCCCATGCACCACTATATATCTATGCACGTGTCAGTACCACAAACTTATCTAAGGAGGGAGCACTTAGACAGTTTGTTAATTTCCCTGGAGCTTTATTAATTCAAAACAAATGAGAACTATGCTTGGCCCACTCCTGAACCCTTAAATGTCATTTGAAGGAAAAAAACAAAATAACTCAGCCTTAAGACATTATTTAAAGTTTTTGTTTGTTTGTTTGTTTTTACTAAGAAGCAGTAAAAGACTAGGATATGAGGAGCCCCAGGACATCCTGCTTATTCCCCGAGGCACACCTCTGGTGTCTAACAGCACAGAATTACTTGCAATGTATCCAAGACAACACATTTGAAAACTGTGCCATTAAAGCTCACTACTGAATGGAACTAGGCAGTCAGCATAGTAATTTGATCAACTTTTTCTGAATTACAGTAACAGGAATACAGTACTGCAGTTATGACCCTATCACAGCCCTTGCTTGGAGAATACTGGCATTGGAGTTTTTAAAGGCTTTTTCCAGCATATCATTGACTTGGATGATATATATATATTCTAGAACTACAATTTGTGTGTGCAGTATTGTTGTCTAATTTGCACTTCCTGCATGGATGAAAGCATTTGACTTTCAGCCTCTGACCTCCCGGTCTACCTAAGAGTGCACACGAAGAACAGCAATACAAGTCCTGGAGTGTCTTTCTGCTGTAGAACATGAGTGGGCAGAAATAAAAGAATATCTGACAGTCTATATTTTTTATCATTCTTTTGACAGATTGGTGAAACATTTTAACACTAGGGATAAATACTACCTTAGGTATGGAACTTACAGAATAACGCAATTCCTCCTGAGCCAATTTTCTGCCTTCCCGTGACTCTGGACAAAGAAATATTAAATTTTCAAGGACTCAACGTACGAAAAATGTATTAACGATAGAATGGTATAACTTGATGGCATCAACACACTCAAGAGTATCAGGGACAATGGAACAAGGCCCACTGTTGATTGCTTCAAAGATACTGACTTGCTAAGCACAAAAAAATTTACTGTCAGTGTTGAAGGGAAGGGCTCTGGAGCGGACGCTCGCACCGGAGCTCCTTGTCTAGAGGCGAACAACTGCGGCCAAAGCCGCCGAACGAGAAAGCGGAGAGCACGAGAGGCAGCTCCAGTGCCGACGCCCGTGCAGGCAGTGCTGAGCTCGGGCCCAGAGGCAGCTCTGACTCAGCGGGGGCGGAGCCGGCGGGACAGGCGGGATCTCAAAAGCTGCCCCCAGGCAGCGCAAGCGACCAGGAGCGGGAGTAACAGGGCGGGCAAACAGGGTGTGGCGTGTCAGAAGGGCGTGGCGCGGCAGTTAACGTGGCAGTTGGCGCAGGCAGGGGGTGCAGGCGCGGTGCAGGGAGTCTCCCCCGAGGTGGGCAAGGACTTCTCTCCACACT